>JAIUZE010004947.1:2153-267906 GCA_022085475.1 Heliosperma pusillum
CTAGTTTTGCTAAACACTTGTTCTTTGCTAACATTTTGAGAGACCCCGTCTCTTTGTTGTATTTCGTACTTAGTTTGTAATATTTTGACACTCCTCGTATTATCTATCTTGCATGTATAAAAGTTTTTAAAATACCGTATTTCCGCATATAATTCACATGCTTGTATGTTTTATCTTTCCGCATTCGCGAGGGTTGTCACAGTGACATATTGTGTAAATATATAGGGTAAATGAGGAGTAGTTGGTCTTATTTGTTAACCGAAAAGGAATGGATAGTTTGATTTAGATGGTCCAAATAAGGTAAGTGTAACCTTTGATTTGGATGAGAGGGAGTATACCAAAAAAATGACCCTAGGAGGAATAGAACCCCATTCTCATTTCTTAAAAAGACAACATTTGCAAACTCAGCTAAATCTGAACATATGTTTATACATTTAACTTATTTATTATTGGCCCGGGAGGAATAGAAACCGGTTTTTTGTATTCCACCAACTCGGTTCTATCACCCCCGAGGCGAGTATCAATTTGTAATAAAGTCAGTGTCATAACCCTAACATGCATTATGTAATTGAATATCTTTACCCATGTTAAACAAAAAAATTTTATTTTTCTCGTTTTCAGCTAAGTATCATTAAAATAATTGTCCTTTTTTAACGCTGGTAAGGAAAATTTATAAGGCAGATTCTCTTTTAAGACCGATATATTCGTTTTAAGTTTAAGATGAGTTAAACATGTCAATGTGGGATGAATAACACAAAAGTGGATTCATAGGAAAGTAAAAGATTTGTCGTATATGCCAGGTAGTAATTAGAAAGAGATTATAGAAATAAAAACTTAAAAAGGATATAGTCAAAAGTTAAAGTAATAAGAAAAACCGACTAACGTTGAGAAAACCACTCAACTCGGTCAAGTTCAAGAGTCACTCGGCCGAGCCCAATTCCTACTCGGCCCGAGTGACATAAAACAGACTCAAGTCACAACCCCCCAACTTAGGACGCTAGCAGATCGAGCGCGCTCTGTGCCACTTAACCAAGTAACCACCATTGAGCCCAAGTTCCCTCAGGCCAACTCGACCGAGTGCCCTCAAGCAACTCAACCGACTAAACCTATCTAAAAATACAGAGTATTACACAAAATTATTTTTTTTACCAATATTCTAACCCTAAACCGACCCGGTCCGTATGATTGACCCGTTTGAAAGGTCTAGTGAGATCAGAGTTGGAAAATGAGATGGTAGTGTCAGTCACCTTTCATGCTCTCACATAATGTATGGGGTTTTCTAAATCAAACAATTCGTGAAGTCAAGCATGCTATATTGCTATGGAATCAACTAATTTTTTTAAGAAGACTAAGGATCAACACAAACAGGAGGTTTTTATCCGATGGATTGCACCTGCATGGCTGCATTGGATTGGGTAGCTCTCAACATTGATGGTGCCTCAAAGGGGAACCTCGAGTAGCGGGTGCTGATCCGAGATTCATCTGGCTTTATGCTTGTAGCTCTCTCAGAAAGATTGGGGATTGCAACTGTTACTCGGGCTAAATTAATGGCACTAAAGCGTGGATTAATCTTAGCTTAAGAGCGACAATACCCGAAGCTCATCATACAACCTGACTCACGGGTTGTTGTCCAGCCTCTTGAACAATAAGTCATATCCTTCAGCCCATACTCATCCAGTACGTGGAGCAATGTCGGCATTTGTTGTGGGATATCAGATGGAAGGTCGATGTACATCCTACTTACACCGAGGCAAACACGTGTGTCAATTGGTTCGCAAACTTGGGAGTCCAGCAACAACAAGTAGAAGTTATGGAGCATGATGAGACCCCTGGCCCTCTTTTCCTTTACTTGCAGCAGGATCAGTGGCACCTCTCGGCCACGTATCGTTCCATTTTATGCTTTTTTAGTGTAGTATTTTTGTGTCGATTGGGCTAGTTCCGCTTCTATTTCGCCAATAAAAAAAATAAAAAAAATACTCCGTATATAATATTTGGGGTTCATTAGAATTATAGCCCCTTTGGAAAGATTATGTAACACACAGCAAATCAGAAATTTTCACTACAGTTGAATAACTTGAAGCTTTTAATACAAACTGCGAACCGCAGGATTCCAATGTTACCTCAAACAATTCTTTACAACAGAACTTCAAAATTTTTCCAATCAATCTTCTTTTGTACATCAATTAACTACTCCTTCACCTTCACAAATATAACCTCTTGTTTTTTTATAAAAAAAGAAAAGTATACAAATTGAATAATTGATGCGCCACATCACATCTCTAGCCAAAACAGGATTCAAATTCAAGATAAATATCGAAGTTTAGAAAGGTTAGGAAGATGCACTCATGTGAAGCGCGACTAAGCTAGCATATACCCCGTCTTTTAGGTGGAGTAGCTTTTCATGCTTTCCCTTTTCGGCTATGACACCGTTTTTCACCACCGCGATTACATCAGCATTCTTAATGGTGGATAGTCTGTGTGCAACGACTACTGTAGTGCGGTTCACCATGACTTGATCCAATGCATCCTGCACAACTTTCTCAGACTCGGCATCAAGTGCACTAGTAGCTTCATCTAACAATAGGATTCTTGGATTTTTTACTATGGCACGAGCAATTGCAACTCGTTGTTTTTGCCCTCCTGATAATTGCACTCCTCTTTCCCCAACAATTGTATCATAACCCTGAAAACAACTTTCACTCGGTTGAATTAGTGAAATGAAAATATATCGACACAGAAAAAAAAAAGTTCATAAAAATGACAAAATGACACCAGTTTAGTACCAATGCCCATTACCTGCTGCAGGCTAGAGATGAACTTGTGAGCATTTGCCTGTTCGGCAGCGGCGATAATCTCAGCCTCAGTGGCATTACCTCCCTTTCCATAGGCAATGTTGGCACGAATCGTGTCATTAAATAGAGTAGGTTCTTGACTAACAAGCCCAATTTGTTGCCTTAACCATTGCAACTGCAATTTTTGAATTTCGACTCCATCAATGGTGATACATCCAGAATCGGGATCATAAAATCTTTGCAACAATGATACTACTGTCGATTTTCCACTCCCACTTTCTCCAACAAGAGCCACGGTCTGGCATTTAATCAAAACACACTTATTTATATTCGCATAGAAAAGAGAATCAAGTACCGTTATTATATTGTTTTGAAAAGTACCTTTCCATGATGAATATTCAAGCAAAAGTCTCGGAATATCTGAACGTCGGGCCTGGTAGGATATGTAAAGCTCACATTCTGAAACTCAATATCACCTTTAACTTGTTCCAAAGTCGTCCCTGATTCGTCTCTTGGGTCAATCTTAGATTTGCGATCCAGAATCGAGAACACTGAAGCAGCAGCACTCTTGGCTTTACTAGTGTCGGGAGCCAAGGAGCTTGATTGTGATATTCCTATTGCCGCCATGGCTAGTGCAAAGAAAACCTGCAATTTATTAAATCTTAGATTTTTTTTAATAAAAATCTATCACAGAAAGTATGACGCTTTGATCACAAATACTTACCCGAAACACATCAGCAAAAGTTGTTTTCCCATGGGCAACAAGCTGAGCTCCTGCATAAAAACTGAGGGCATAGACACAGAAGAGCAAAACAAAGGACATTCCAAAACCCACACCACTAATAATTCCTCGCTTGATTCCAGCCGCCATAGGGCCTTCACATTTCTTTTCATAAAGCTGCATTACTTTCTCCTCAGCACAGAACGACGCAACTGTTCTTATACTCCCTACCGCGTCATTAGCAACATGACTGGCCTCCTCGTATTTTTTCTGCAATCATAGAAAAAGGAAGAGCTAAATATCAGCTGACTTGACTCGTAAAGTCAATGGGGGTACTTATGAGTTTATGTCCTAGATTTGAAACCCATCAACATTAGATAATGCAGCTCCCTTTACACTAGACAAACAATTAAAAAGAATGTTAAGTCACTAGGATATCGTACTAATGAACTAGGTTCATAACCCGTCATCACCGTGGCTCCCTTTACACACACACGAAGGAAAAAAAAAAGATGCACAAAGGGAATGAGATAAATTATATAATCCCGAATCGCTCACCTACTAATGTTTTCAATCAGAATCAAAATTTGATACACTTTTTTGCAATTGTAATTTAAGTTGTCGGTATTGAAAATCTATTTTCCAAGTAAATAATTTTTTTTTAAAATATATTGCGACCCCGAATAGGCAAAAGTAAATATGTCTTGAGAGAGCAATGAGAAAGAATGAGTGAAAACCTTAGCATCCTCGCTGAACCCTTTCATGAACTT
This sequence comes from Heliosperma pusillum, assembly GCA_022085475.1. Classification (NCBI taxonomy): domain Eukaryota; kingdom Viridiplantae; phylum Streptophyta; class Magnoliopsida; order Caryophyllales; family Caryophyllaceae; genus Heliosperma; species Heliosperma pusillum. The sequence continues at coordinate 6,437 of JAIUZE010004947.1, forward strand.
CAGTTGAAAATAGCCATTGAGTCCTAAAAGGGGAACCATTGCAAGGATAATAAAAGCTAAGATCCAATTTGCAAAAAAAGCAATCAGCAGGCCAGATAATGCTGACGCAAAATTTTGGACGAGCAACCCAAGCGCATCTCCCACCAAAGCACGCACACTTGCAGCGTCAGACGACAACCTGGCGCCAATTGCACCACTTGAATTTTCAGGCTCGTCAAACCAACCGATCTCCATGTGGATCACTTTCTCGAAGCACATTGACCTTATCCTTTGAATTAGCTTGCACCCAGCCACTGCAAAGAAGTAGGCTCGAGCTGGGTATGATAGTAGTGATGCCACTGCGAATACTACAAATATTAGGGCCCAAAACCTTGAATCCGATCTTAACTCATGAGGTGGTTTGAAAAACATTTCGATCACACTTGATAAGAGAATACTAAACAAAGGAAATATAACACCACTGGCAATAGCAGCTATTACTCCAAGAATAAGTGTTGGTATTTCAGGCTTGTTAAGAGCAGCAAGACGCCTTATCGAGACTTGTGGCCTTTCTTCAGGATGTGCCTCAACGTCATTGTCAGGTGTGGAAGATTCACCAATGTCTATGGGCACTCCAGCTACTGAGAATGAAAGACGCTTGCTGCTCACCCTGCCAGAGGACCCGAGACTTGATGATCGTAAGGACGATCTTTTTTGACTTGCCTGTCTTAACATATCCCCATCTTTATCAGATTGTCCAGAGTCTTTAGTCATTTCCTGTAGATGTATAAGTTGAGAATATGCTCCCTCTGGATCCTTGACTAACTCAGAGTGCTGACCTGATTTTGCGCACAATGAAGAAACAAATCTCAATCATGTATGAAAAAACCAAGTGTATCTAATCAGACGCTATTTAACAATTACCATTACACAACCAAGATAGTCAAAGAACAACATCAGTACCCTGGTGCCTGAAAAGGCTCCGACCTATGGCCAGGTAAGGGAACCCACATCTACACAGCTTAAACCATGTGTTGAACGCAGAGAGGAGATTTTGGATGACTCGTTATGAAAAAGGCAACGCTTTAGTCAGTCATTTTGATATTGGGTCCTGAACTAGATCCAAAGAATTTAGTTCGGACAACAATTTTTAACCAACCTCAAGGTTCCAAAGTATTTGAAAGAAGTAAACACTGACAAGGAATACTGGAATGACAAATTATGGAGCGTTTATGCATAATGAAGTTACAAGCTTACCTTTCTCAACCACCTTTCCTTGCTGAATGACTGCAATGATATCAGCGTTACGCACTGTACTCAAGCGATGCGCAACAACAACAGTGGTTCTATTAACCATTATCCTGTCTAAGGCTTCCTGCACGACCCTCTCAGATTCTGCGTCAAGTGCACTAGTAGCTTCATCCAAAAGTAAGATACGTGGATCCTTCAAAATGGCTCGTGCTATAGCGATTCTCTGCTTCTGTCCACCAGATAATTGAGTTCCATGTTCACCGACCAATGTATCTAGTCCCTAAACGTGATGAATACGAACGATTTCAAGTCAAATTGTTGAAAGAAAAAGATATTCCACAGAAGAAGAAAAATATATAGTGTAAACCTGTGGTAATTTATCAATAAACTTGGCGGCATTTGCGAGCTCAGTGGCAGTTCTTATCTCTTCGTCTGTAGCTCCATCTTTTCCATACCCAATGTTATCTCTGATTGAAGAACCAAACAATACTGGCTCTTGACTTACTAGGCCGATTTTCTGCCTTAACCATCTAAGCTGAAATTCTTTTATGTTGATTCCATCAACTAATACTTCTCCAGCATGTGGATCATAGAATCTCTCAATTAAGCTAATAACAGTTGATTTGCCACTACCACTTTGTCCAACTAATGCTACAGTTGTTCCACTTTTGATTGAAAGCGAAAATCCGAGAAAAATTTGCTCATCTGGTCTGGCTGGATAACTAAAATAAATGTCTCTCAACTCAATATCACCGTGAATATCATCTAGAATTTTTCCACTTGGATCATAAGGATCAATATCTGCTTTCCTATTGATCGTTTCAAACATTTTGTATGCTGCGGCTTGACCTGCGGCAAATGCGCTCATGCTCGGTGATGCTTGCCCCAGAGACCTATATCAATTGTATTAGTTCTCTTTTTGATAAATTTTACTGATGTAATGAAGAAACAATGGAGAACAAGGAATACTCGGATGCATTCAAACACAAAGATGTCTGATGTCGTTGAGTTAATGATATTGGAATGCCATTAAAAGAACTCATACTTTCACCCCATAAAAAATCTAGAAAAAAAAAACAACTCTATCCCATAGATAATCTAATGAGTGTCTAACATTGTTAAATATAACAACTCATATTCATGTTTGAATCGAGAATACTCACATGGAACCCGTCAAGACCGCTATAATGACGATTAGGACATCACCCCCAGTGTAATTCCCTTTAAGAACCATCCTTGCCCCAAACCATATGGCTAAAGCGTAACTACAAAAGATAACAAACATAACCACTCCCAATCCAGTTCCTGTAGCCAATCCTTCCTTAACACCTGATTTATAGGCACTGACAATAGACTTGTTGTATTGGGTAATTGCTTGTTTTTCCCCTGTAAAAGAAGCCACCTGCAGCAAAGCATATTACAGACTTATAGTGCCAAGTGTGTCGCATAAAGCAAGAGATGTGGACAACTAACTTCATAAATCAAGGCAATGTACTCACTGTTCTGATTGAACCAATAGTTTGCTCCACAACAACTGCTGCCTTTGCATAAGCAGCTTGCCCTTGTGATGCCATCTTTGATAACATCATGCCCATAATTGCACCAGCAAGCACAAGCGGAGGTATCGAAGACAGCATGACAAGAGTAAGAAGCCATCCTTTGACGAAGGCAACGACAAATCCTCCAAGGAAGGTACAAACTAACTGTATAAATTGCCCTACCTATAAACAATAGAAGGAAAAAGAAAGAATAGATAAGTTTAAATAGAGAACGTGAACGAAAACTGATATCAGGTAAAAAATGTTACCTTCTCCCCCATGGCATCTTGTATAAGAACAGTATCACCTGACATCCTCCCAACAACCTCGCCTGTGTTTACTTCTTTGTCAAAAAATGCGACATCTTGCCTGAGAATAGTTTTCAGGTACAAGTTTCTCATTCTTGATGCCTGCCTTTCGCCTGTTACCATCCAGCAAGCCACCTCTACAACAAGATATATGAGTACTTTCATCAGTTGACAACCAGTTCATTCATATGAGACCCTTTAAACATGAGACATAGGGTTAACTATATATGCTTACGGAGGAATGAAGCTATTCCTGTTCCAATGGCCAAATAAACGAATTTAAGAGCCACCTACAGTGAAAATTCCTACTCATTAGAAGCGCAAAAAAATGGGAGTGTCAATAAATACGAAAAGTGCTTGGAAGAAAATTCACCTTAGTGACAACATCGACGACCTGTTTAGTATTTTGGTTCTGACCAAAAGCATCAATGAGATCACCTACGAGGATGGCCATCAAAGGCATGGATACACCATTTCCCGCAGCGCCTATAGAGCCAATGATCATCAGTGCCTTATCAGTAGAGTCAGCAAAAGTAAAGAGCTTGTAGAATGGGACTTTCAAAGCGGTTTCAGTCTCTTTCTTTTCAGTCTCCTTTTGATTTTTTCCTGCTGCTTCGCCATTGGAAGTTGTCGCTTCATCGACTCCACTCATGGCCTCTTCAACTGTAACCAACCCTCTCTGAGATTTAGAGATGGTACTTGGTTACCTGTAATGAGTAGCAACATTCAAGCACAATTTGTTTCAAATCATCATCAAAACAACAAGAAAACAACAAAATTACACATGATCAATTACTAAAACAAACTGATAATGTTTTTGTCGATGGAAATACAATTCACTAATCATATCATCTTTTACACCTGTTATTAAAGCCCTGAAAGTAATACAAGAAGACAACTTTATCTAAAACAATTAAGATCATGTCTGATTTTGAAACTTAATATTTTAAATGTCTACGAGTAGTACGTTAAGAATAGATTTTACGGGTTAATCAAATGAAACCGCAACCCTCTATCAGTTCGGAACACTTGCACTCCACAAGCCAGTAACAATTGCACCAACACCCTTATGTTCCATACAAGTATATTTATTTACCTGTTATTATACGCTGTCACGACAACAGGCTAGTTCCGCCCCTGCGTCAAGTATCCTAACTCAAACTTACGGCTTTTTCCAAATGACCCGTAATGAAAATTGCGTGTCGATAAATACATCGATCACTCTTACTTCAAAAATGACATTTTTGGGGTTTTGTTGAGTATGGTAGTAATTAAATTATCTGAATTCCAGTAGAAAGTTGATGGCAGATCAAAACAAGGTAAAGGTGGAAAATGTACGTGAAAATAACGTCATAACTACGGTTAAACAGCTAGACATTTCAACAAACACATGGTGCACATGAAACATTAATGATGTGATATGGTCTGACAAAATCCAATTTATGTGATTCATATCTGATAATTGATGATCTAAGGAGTGATTGAAGATTTCATCATCTGATATCACTGATGATTTTAGTAGATTAGTATGCATTGATTATCAAACAAGTGAATTTCATTGGCATAAGACTTACCGCCGTCGCTGCAGTTGGCAGTGAATTATTTACGTTTGCTTTTGTATATCGAGTCTAAAGTATAGAATGTGCGGAGTTATTTTTATTTTCTCTTTTTTATTGCTCACTTGCATGTGGCTTTTAAAAGAAGTGTTTGGTAAAATGGTAATATAAAAAGGGAAAAATGGAGTATTTAAAATTAAAATTAGAGACTTCACTGAAGCATATGTATGGATAAATTCGATAGAATTGGTAAAGAATTAACCGGTAAAATAAATTAGGTAGGTAACATACTTTTTGCTTCACATATACGGAACAACTTTAATAGTTATCTCTTAAAATGTACAATATTCTAGTATATATGAATAATGAATAGTATTGGAAGATTAAATACTTAGTATGAAAATATTTGTCTATATATATTAGATATGTATATATTATATACTATATCTAACCATACAATTTGCAAAAGTAATATTTTTTAGTTAAAATAAGTCAAAAGTTTTCATTAAAACAAAATGAATATAACAATAGGGGAAAAGAGTAGCAAATTTCAGTCTTTTTTATTTCAAGAGTTTACAAACTCTTATAGGAAACAATTTAGCATACAACTTAATAGAAACTGAAATTATATTGACGTTAACCATGATTATTATAATTGTCGTAATAAGTTCAATAACCCTCTAATTATATCACAACAACAAACTCACAATTTACTCGATTTCTGTCAATTAGTTAACTTTTTTAATTTTGTGAAGATATTCTAATTACAAGAGGATAAATAAGTAAGACGAAGAAACTGCAAGCGACACGGACATTATGACCATTATACAAACTAAATAAATAAAGAGTCACTTTTCTTGATATGAACAGAAAACCATGACAAATAATTAATTTCCAATAGCAATTTAAAATTATTTCACTAAGAATGTTTTAGAACCTCAGAGTCATCAACATTTTGATTAACACAAATTCTTGTTTAAGACAAGAAATGGATCGAACAACATAGATAAAACAAAATCAGAACATCTGGATATCAACCAAAAAAAATAAGTGAATACTCCATATTTATTTACCTCGTTTTAATTTTAAGATGAATATCTAAGCTAATTGTTAATTGAAAATGGGTGACAATAAAAATTCAGCATGGAAAAAATAAATTGCAAGTGGCTAATTATTAACAACATATATATAATTATATACCGCATAAATGACGACAAATAACATATAAATTAATTTATCTGTTTAATTAATGACAATATCAATGAAATACGACGCTGTCTAGTTTGCATAATTGCACGTGAGTTAGATTATATTCCAACAACTCATAAAAAAAAAAAAAGAAAAAAAAGCAAGAGAATAGATTTCTAAAGATTTTAGGTGATTGTCTTGGCTAAGCCATGCATTTGACTACGGAGTATATTTCACAAAGTATATGCTAAGACTTAGAAAAATGTAATAAAATAATAAAATAATTTGAATAAAGATAGTAACCACTAATTTACCATTGACATGGCAAAATGTATATGTAATATATTAATGTAATACTTTTTCTGTTCCAATAAAATATTTACATATGTTTTCTACATAATTAAGGACCAAGGTAAAAATTGTTTTTAATGTTTAACAATAAAGTAGAGAATAAATATGCCTAAAACAGAAACGTAAATTATTGAGTAAAACACCTGAAAGAGAACAGTGTAAACTATTACCGAAACGGAGTGAATATACTTAGATGAATTACTTACATTTTTTAGAATATATGTACAATATTCTGGGTAATACCGGATTTTTTAATTAAATAATAGGAGTAATCGACGCTTAATTTGAGATGCGTAATTGTATTGTCAATCGCATTCAGATAGTTCTACAAGCATAACGACTTAATTAAATTTAATGGGGATATTGATATACACTATTTACTATCACAAATTCTCATTTGTGATGGTCACTATTCGTCACAAGCTTGTGACGAGTCAGATCCCTCTCACAAGCTTAACTCGTCACAAGCTTGCAAGTGGGGGTAAGTGGGAAACTACTGATTTTCTACTTGCCCTCTCACTTGCAAGCTTTTGAGAGGGATTTGACCCGTCACAAGCTTGTGACGGATAAATCGGTCACAAGCAAGCTAAGACTAATTGATTTAATATATGCATAAGGTGTCATTCAATGAACTTGTTAACACTATCATGGAATGTAAATTGACATTTTTTTTTCTAATCTACAATTTACACTTTAACATTCATTTAGAGGATCTAAAGTAGAGTTCTTTTTCTATATATGAGTAAATGAGTTTCATATTTCTCACCCGTCATCTTCTCTAATTTCCTAAATTTATTTTTATTCGAATCTTAAAAAGCTATTATTTTTAAAGTTTTTCTAAAACGTTCCATAATGCCTCGTGTTAACAAGATTTAAATGCCTCGTGTCTGTAATTTTATAGAATACATTTTAGAAAAACCGTTATTTTCAACCTAGAATTATAAGAATTATAAGGGCTCCGAGTTTTTGACCCTATGACTAGAAGGGAAAATAATAAGAAAAGTGGGACTAGGGCGGCATTGCAGATTCAGTAGGTCTTGCTTAAGACGGGTCGGATCTTACAACGGGTATTTTGTGAGAGGAAATGGGTAGAGGGGACAAGGTGGGCTCCCCCCATGTATTCTCCACTCACCCTTGATGGGTATTTTGTGAGAGAATATGGTATCCGTCTTAAGCTTAAGGCGGATACCTCCGTCTGAAATAAGAATTTGTGTTGCAGATTTGCGCCTTTGCAGCATGTGAGTAGCTTAAATGAATTGTTGTGTTCACTATTCACCGTTGATTAAGTCTAAAATAAACTAAAAACACTAAAATTTTCAACAATAAATTTGAAAATTTTGGATGTGCATTTTTGTTACACTTGCATTTAATGTGAAGTAGAAGTCCGTAGGTCTTGCTTGCGACGGATCGGATTTTACGACGGGTATTTTGTAAGAGAAAATGGGTAGAGGGGACAAGGTGGGCACCCCCATGTGCTTCTCCACTCACCCTTGATGGGTATTTTGTGAGAGAATATGGTATCCGTCTTAAGCTTGCGACGGATAGTGTCCGTCACAAATGAGAATTTGTGGAAGTATAATTGGACACTATAACATTTAATGTGAGGTAGGAGTACTAATTAAAACGGTTGTACTTGGACTTTCATATACACGTGTATGCATGAATTTTAGTTTCTTATTGTCAAACATTTTATTTAAGTATCATTAAAATGTGGTCTTATGAGTTATAAGATTTAGGAAAAATCGTAAATCAGAATTATTTATAACGAGAGTATAAAACCATAAAAATCTAACACTTTTTCTGTGGTAATGGGGTGATACAACCCTTTGTTGTAATTTACAACGGTTATAAGTAAGATTAATTGTTATTCACAAATTATATTATAATTGTTATTATTATTATTATTATTATTATTATTATTATTATTATTTAACTCTATTTATCTATAAATAAAGCATATAAGTATATCATTTCCCTACTAACATTAAAAGTGAAAGTTGCAAAATGCGTGAAATTATAAGTAATAGGAATAAAAAATAACAAAAGAAAAAAATGAATTACGTTATTGGGTGACAATGTGAACAAGAAAATTTGGAAAAAATAGTTCAAATTTGTAGGAAACATCTACCATGATAAATTACGGTTTTACCCTTGCTAAACAATTTCTTTCACAACAATTCCCCTTTACCATATCTCACAATGTCAGCTACCCAGAAATCCCAAACTAAGGGCACCAGTAGCTTGGACCCTCCTTGTGGTCTACTCACCTACTTTCTTAATTTGTTCGTTAGAATACGAGGGATTTGGCGCCTTGGCGGTAAGGAGCGAGGTTACAGACTCGAAATTTAGAAGAATTGGATATGAGTAAGGTTGACAACATGAAGGGTAAATTGGTACATTGCCCTTTTTCATCGGTTTTATATTAATTTAAAGTAATTAATTAAATGACGGAAATGAATGAATGGAGTATTCATATCACATTGACATAACATGACATGACGTAAGTAATTATAGAGTAATGATAAATACAGCTTAGGTTGTATTTAAATATTTAATACCTTCTGAATTTATAAATAAATTAATGTAATTAATACATGTATTAAGAATTACTAACCTCTTTTGGGTCCTTAATTACAACTTATAAGGTTGTATTTATCATTTTCCATAATTATATATTTATATTACCTTTCGCCCAGACTAAACTATCTTATGGACTACGAATAGTTTAGTCTGGACGAGAGGGATTATTCCGCAACAAAGGAAACAATCACATCACATAGAATTACAAGAACAAGACTTACCAAGATAAGGTAGGACTAAAGTTGAGAAGCTTTGTGCAAGTTTTCCAAATTTACACTTTTTGAGTTTGATCTAAAAATGTTTTAAGTGGTACGGCATTTGACCTTTATAATTAGCTAGTCCCACCAAAAGAAAGAAGAAGAAGAAGAAGAAATTAAGAGTTTGAATTTAATTAAATGATTGAGCAAATATATACTATACTTAGTTTATATATACTCCGTTTACTATACTATATTTAGGAAGGCGTTCGTTACTTGGTGAACACGATTAATTATAAATTTATAATGGCAACTTGGTGTTTATTACTCCCTTAGTACTAAATTTTAACACAAAAGGTGTAACAAAAATAAAATATTAATATTAAAAACTTGGAGAGACGGTTATTTAATCTCCTATCTACTAAAAGAATGAGTGTTCTCACAAATTTTCCCTCCAAAAAACATCTTTATAAATAAGGAAACTAATGATAATTTAATTGTATTAAGTAAACAAGGAAATTAATAATTATAATGGATTTCATTATATTATTATCTTTTCATTAAAATTAATCTTTTCATCAAATTATATAATTTTCACTAAACTTTAAATTATGTTCTTTTATTTAAAATATAAACAATATAAACAAAACTATAACTGCTTAATCCTTTATTGATGCTATTATTTAATTATAATGACTCGACTCATATAACGTATAACCAAAACTATAAATCATTTTTATTCCTTTCATGAGGAAAAAGAAAATTGAGAGAATTTATAAGTTGAAATTATGATCTTTACGTTATAAAAACCACTTTTTGAAAAAAACATACATTTTAGCATATTACTCAATATCCTTGGATTAATTTTCAGTTTTAATATTTTTTTCTCGAAACAAAATAAAATAACTAAAAAAAATGAACAATTAATGAGATACCACTATTATTTAAATATATTATAAAAAATAAAAAACTATATATACCTTGCATTAATGCACGGATTCTAAACTAGTGAGTTATTGAAAGACTCATGTTGTCGTACCCTTTTATCTTTTTTATCTTTTTTTATTATTATTTATTTTATTATTAATTGTAAGTCAAAATGTTTCTTTTATTTGATATGTATTTTCATAACAATCATACTTATTTATTATACATTTAACTATTTATTTCAATACCATAGTTTCTAGTATACGTATCTATTTTGTTACTTTTTGTATCATTCTACCATTAATTTATAATTAATTTCAGAATAAGTTTATTAAGAGATGTCTTGTCCTTTTCGATTGAAACAAACTGTACTGAATAAAATGAAGTCAGACTGAAGTTAACTAAACTGAATAGAATTAAGTTGAAAAAAATGAAATTAAAGTAAGACCTAATTTTATGAAGAGATGAACTCAACATAACTAATTAAAACTAAACTGAACTAACCTGAATAAAATTAAGTTAAAATAAAACGAATTAAAATTAAATCAGAAAGAACATGGTCATATATAATCTTTCAAGAAATCTTGTGATTAATTAATAGTTAGAAACATGTTTTAAAGAGTGCATGAGATAATGCATGACCTCATTGATTTGGGTTTCTTGGTCCAATTTGCTTAGGGTTCGCCATGTCACGTTGTGAAATAACTGGAATGTGGACCATTCTTGTGAAGTTTGTAATAAATATTATATCCGGTTGTCTTGGTAAAATCAATGGGTGCATGTATCGTGACAAAATATTCATGGAAGAGGAAGGTCACCTTGTATTTTACAAAAATTAGTTTGACGACATTTTATTCTGTATTGGAGTATTGAGTTTAGTAGCTGGTCTTATTGAAAACGAGTATATCCGTTTTTAATATAGATGTGTCGGATTCCTTCTAAAAAGGAGGCAAGTGGGAAAGCAAGTGGGGAACTAAATGAATTCCCACTTGTATTTTCACTTGCCTCATTGTGGGAGAGGATCCGATTTGTCTTCATTAAAGACGGATATATCCCATTTTCAATGAAAATTTGTGTTATGTATTTTAGTGAATGACTGATTTCATTAAATGGAAGTTGTTTTGAATAAAAATGTATTAAATGTTTAATACAAACTAGTGAATTACACGAAACTAGTGAATGATTTATAGCTTGCTAAGGTTGGTCCGATAGTGATGTTGATTTTTTGGTCCTGGGAGTTGAGGACCTCGAACCTACTCTTTTTCCTCTAGCCTTTGAGGTTCTGAGGAAAGCACCTTTAATGCCTAAGTCAGCCATATCTCCTCACGTTGGGGACGATTACATTTTTTGTGAGGAGATAGATATCTTTAGCCTACTGATTGTAGTGAGAGAAAGTGCTTAGAGAGTTAGAAATTGGATACGGACCGAACGTAGAGGTCCACATGGCATATGTCGTACTGTAAACCTGGCACGGAGCGTGAACTCCTTGCCCTCGGCTTGGCGTGGACCATAACGTCGGCTTCCCTTGACGCCAAAGCTGGCCTTAGTCGCTTGGACCCCTTGCCTAGGGCTTTTGGGGGCTTCGAAGGAACTTTATGGGGTTTATCTTTGGCTTGGTCTACAGGGTGATCCATGGACTTTGTCTTTGTCTTTTGGTCCTACCGGACTAGGCCTAATTATCGTCCCCCGTCAACTGTAAAGGAATTTCACAGTTTTTATGGTTTTAATTGAGAATTTGTAGAATTTAGGAAGTGTATCGTATATGCGGCAATCGAAACATATAACATTAATACACTATGATTAGCGGATTTTAAGAGTAGATATGACCAAGAAATTTTATTAGCAAAATAAGATACGTGTTGGTTAATAATATACTTCACGATGTTTGAGCTGAAAAACCATGTACTTTGTATTACGTGATATGCTATTTCATTATACTGCTATTAGCAACAAATTAAAAATAGTATTCATAGATTTGTATCAATCTACTAACAAAATCTATTATAAGGCGGAGTAGATTAATGGGAAAATAAACTAGCATGGAAGACAAAGATATCGGAGTATTTTCCCCATAATAAGGGAAAGTCTAATCTTCGGGAGTCTGAGACATAACCAAATACATAAATAAGGTAGAACTAGTTTTAAACCCGTGCAATATTTGCACCGGTTTGCTACTTAAATTTATAGAAATTAGTAACTTATCATCTAGACGGGGGGGAGTATGAGTATCATATAATTTACAAAATATTATAAAATAACTAATAAAAATATATTAATAATTACTCAATATTTCTGGAAATGTAAACACAATTAAAATTGTTGAACACCTTAAAAATAAAGTCTAAAAATTAAAATGGTTATTAAAAACCACAACTACCAATCTAAAAATCAAGCTAGCATATTTTCCGTTTCTTATTCATTTCTTCTCATTATTTCCCATTAAGCTCATCAACACTTGCAACACTGAATAGTTTACAAAATATAATCCGACTCGTTGAAAGTATATAAAAATAAGAAAAAATAAGGAGAATCTAAATTACTAAAATATCACTAAAAAATTACATTTGTTTATAAAAAATAAGGAGGATCTAAATTACTAAAATAGTCTAAAAATTACTTCCTGCTTTTATTATTCTAACCATTGATAAACATACATAAATGTCCCAAATAATACCCAGCCCAGCACATTTATTTATAAAACCTTTAAACTCTCCACTATTTTGTTCACTTAAATCTCTCTTATTTGTATTTGTTTTGTGATTTATTATGGACTCAGTTCAGGTATTCTTTTTAACTGAAGCTCCAGATCTAATCACTGTTAAAATATATTTAAATTCTAAATTTTCGTTATTTTATATCAACCGGATTTCAGTATCCATTTTTTGGTGATAATAAATCTGTTTTCATTATAATACTGACATTTTCCCTCATATACATCATTTTTTTAGTGATTTTCTATTTTAAAATTATGTTGATAATCATCTCAAGACACAAATTCTCATATTTTTAAGTTTTATTTCCTCAAACATAAAAATGAAGTGTAATATAAAAGTAAATGATTGATGTTAAAAAATAATTTCTGTATTTTTTTGGTACAATTTTTTTGGTACAATTTTTTTGTTTAGAAATTACAATCAAATCTGTGACACTTTTTTATCGGAACTTATGTCATCGGATTTTTTTTAATAAACTACGAAAATAAAAAACAATACTCGGGTAGTTTTTTTTTTAACTTGGAAATTGATAAATCAATGAATTAATGTAATGAATTCATTGATGAAAGTATAGGATATAGAGTAATTAATGAAAATTTGATGAAACTATAGAAGGTAGAGTAGTTAATGAAAATATAGGAGAGAGAATAATGAAATGCTAAAAAATGAACGTGTGCTTCAACAAAAAAGTAAGAATTTTCAATTCCTAAAAATCAGGGACCAATAGGAGCCCTATAAATGTTTCATCTTTAGTATATAGTAGATTATCTACTATATACAAAAGCAAAGTTATTTCAAATTTTCAATTACCCTCAGACAATTGGTTACAACAAAACTTCAAATTTTTTATTTCATATCAATCATCTTTTGTACAGTCTATAACTACTACTCACACAAATAACATGTTTTTTGTAAATATATACAAAGTAAATAATAGATATACACCACAACACATCTATAGCCAAAACAGGATTATAATTCAAAAATATATCAAAGTTAAGATAGGTAGTTAGGAAGATGCACTCATGTGAAGCGCAACTAGGCTAGCATATAACCCGTCTTTAAGATGGATTAGCTTTTCATGCTTTCCTTTCTCGGCTATGACACCGTTTTTGACCACCGCGATCATATCAGCATTCTTAATGGTGGATAGTCTGTGAGCAATGACAACTGTAGTACGGTTCACCATGACTTGATCCAATGCATCCTGCACAACTTTCTCAGATTCCGCATCAAGTGCACTAGTAGCTTCATCCAACAATAGGATTTTCGGATTTTTTACTATGGCGCGAGCAATTGCAACTCGTTGTTTTTGCCCGCCTGATAATTGCACTCCTCGTTCCCCAACAATTGTATCATAACCCTGAAAATAAATTTCACTCGGTCGTGTTAGTAATATGAAATATATCGAGAAAAAAAAAATGTTCTTAAATGATATTGAAAGTATAGTTATTAAACGTGAAAAGTGACCATTTAGCACAACAGTTTAGTACATCTACGATTTGATATGTCCAATACACGAATAGTTGATAAAAATGTCAAAAGCACACCAGTTTAGTACCAATGCCATTACCTGCTGCAAGCTAGATATGAACTTGTGAGCATTTGCCTGTTCGGCAGCAGCGATAATCTCCGCCTCTGTAGCATTCCCTCCCTTTCCATAAGCAATGTTGGCACGAATCGTTTCATTGAATAGAGTCGGTTCTTGACTGACAAGACCAATTTGCTGCCTCAACCATTGCAATTGGAACTTCTGGATTTCAACCCCATCTATGGTGATACATCCAGAATCGGGATCATAAAATCTCTCCAACAATGATACTACTGTCGATTTTCCACACCCACTTTCTCCAACAAGAGCCACGGTCTAGCATTTAATCACAAGAACACTTATTATTCACAATAGAAAAGAAAATCAAGTATCAACATTAGTGTAATTTCAAAAACTACCTTTCCATAATCAATAGTAAGGCAAAAGTCACGGAATATCTGTACATCGGGTCTAGTGGGATATGTGAAGCTCACATGCTGAAACTCAATATCACCCTTAACTTGTTCCAATGTCGTCCCTGTTTCGTCGCTTGGGTCAATCTTAGATTTGCCATCCAGAATCGCAAATACAGAAGCAGCAGCACTCTTTGCTTTACTAGCGTCGGGAGCCAAGGAGCTTGATTCTGATATTCCTATTGCCGTCATTGCTAGTGCAAAAAAAACCTGCATTTATGAAATCGTAGATGTTTCAACAAAGTTATATCATAGAACTTACAACGCTTTTGAGCAGAAATACTTACTCGGAACACATCAGCAAAAGTTGTTTTCCCATGGGCGACAAGCTGAGCTCCAACATAAAAACTAAGGGCATAGACACAATAAAGTAAAGCAAAGGATATTCCAAAACCCACGCCACTAATAAGTCCTCGCTTGATTCCCGTTGCCATGGGGCCTTCACATTTCTTTTCATAAAGCTGCATTACCTTCTCCTCAGCACAGAATGACGCGACAGTTCTTATACTCCCTATTGCGTCATTAGCAACATGGCTGGCCTCCTCGTATTTTTTCTGCAATCATAGGAAAAGAAGAGGCAATTATCAGCTGCATTAACCTGTAAATTCAATGTGGTACTTATGAGTTATGACCTAGGTTACGCGCGTGTGCGAGCATACAAACACACACACAGAGAAAGAGAGAAATTATCTAATTTTGAATCCTGAATTGTTCAACAATCACACACAGAGAAAGAGAGAAATTATCTAATCCTGAATCCCAAATTGTTCAACAACTAATGTTTTCAATCAAAATCAAAATTTGACATTTACTTTTATGCAACTGTACTTTAAGTTGAAACTATTGCACATCTCCTTTCAAAGTAAAAATTTAAGTTGTAACTGTTAAACATCTACTTTAAATCAGAATCAAATTGAAATTTAACTTTTTTGCAACTGTTATTTAAGTTGTAATGTTGTTGTTATTGCCATCCCAAATAGGCAAAAGTAAATATGTCTGAGAGAATAATGAGAAAGAATGAGTGAGGACCTTAGCATCTTCACTGAAACCTTTCATGAACTTCACTTGAAAGTAGTTATTGAGTCCTAAAAGGGGAATCATTGCAAGGATAATAAACGCTAAGATCCAATTTGCAAGGAAAGCAATCAGCAGGCCAGCTAGTGCTGTTGCAATATTTTCGACGAGCAAACCGAGTGCATCTCCCACCAAACCACGCACACTCGCAGCATCAGATGACAACCTCGCGCCAATTGCACCACTTGAATTTTCAGGCTTATCAAACCAACCAACATCCATGTGGATTATTTTTTCGAAGCACGTTGATCTTATCCTTTGTATTAACTTACACCCAGCCACTGCAAAGAAGTAAGCTCGAGCTGGGGATAATAGTAGTGATGCCACTGCGAATACTACAAATATCAGGGCCCAAAACTTTGAGTCCGATCTTAACTCATGAGGTGGCTTGAAAAACATTTCGACCACACTTGATAAGAGAACACTAAACAAGGGAAGTATAACACCACTGGCAATGGCAAATAGCACTCCAAGAATAAGTGTTGGTATTTCGGGCTTGTTAAGAGCAGCAAGACGCCTTATCGAGACTTGTGGCCTTTCTTCAGGATGTGCCTCAACATCATTGTCAGGTGTGGAAGATTCACCAATGTCTATGGGCACTCCAGCTACTGAGAATGAAAGACGCTTGCTGCTCACCCTGCCAGAGGACCCGAGACTTGATGATCGTAAGGACGATCTTTTTTTACTTGCCTGTCTTAACATATCCCCATCTTTATCAGATTGTCCAGAGTCTTTAGTCATTTCCTGTAGATGTATAAGTTGAGAATATGCTCCCTCTGGATCCTTAACTAGCTCAGAGTGATGACCTGGTTTTGCGCATAGTGAAGAAACAAATCTCAATCATGTACGCAAAAAAACCCGAAGTGTATCTAATCAGAAGCTATTTACGATTACCACAAAGCCAACATAGTCAGAAAACAACGGTACCCTGGTGCCTAAAAAGACTCCGGTCTATGGCCGTGAGGGAGCCCACATGTACACAGCTTCAATCATGTGTTGAGCACAGAGAAGTGATTTTGGATGACTTGTGATGAAAAAGGCATCGCGAATTAAATAAGTCGACAGCTACTTCACAATAAAACAAGTGTAGACACTTTAGTCAGTCGTTTTGATATCGGATCCTGAACTAATTCCAAAGAATTTTGGGAGTTTGTGGCACCTTCATAAATGGAAATACATCATAGTCAACAAAATCAGACAACAATTTTTAATAAACCTCAAGGTTCCAAAGTATTTGAAAGAAGTAAACACTGACAAGGAATAGTGGAATGACAAATTATGGAGCGTTGATGCATAATGAAGTTACAAGCTTACCTTTCTCAACCACCTTTCCTTGCTGAATGACTGCAATGATATCAGCGTTACGCACTGTACTCAAGCGATGCGCAACAACAACAGTGGTTCTATTAACCATTATCCTGTCTAAGGCTTCCTGCACGACCCTCTCAGATTCTGCGTCAAGTGCACTAGTAGCTTCATCCAAAAGTAAGATACGTGGATCCTTCAAAATGGCTCGTGCTATAGCGATTCTCTGCTTCTGTCCACCAGATAATTGAGTTCCATGTTCACCGACCAATGTATCTAGTCCCTACACGTGACGAATAAGAACAATTTCAACTCAAATTGTTGAAAGAAAAAGATATTCCACAGAAGAAAAAAATATATAGTGTAAACCTGTGGTAATTTATCAATAAACTTAGCGGCATTTGCGAGCTCAGTGGCAGTTCTTATCTCTTCGTCTGTAGCTCCATCTTTTCCATAACCAATGTTATCTCTGATTGAAGAACCAAATAATACTGGCTCTTGACTTACTAGGCCGATTTTCTGCCTTAACCATCTTAGCTGAAATTCTTTTATGTTGATTCCATCAACTAATACTTCTCCAGCATGTGGATCATAGAATCTCTCAATTAAGCTAATAACAGTTGATTTGCCACTACCACTTTGTCCAACTAATGCTACGGTTGTTCCACTTTTGATTGAAAGCGAAAATCCACGAAAAATTTGCTCATCTGGCCTGGCTGGATAACTAAAATAAATGTCTCTCAACTCAATATCACCATGAATATCATCTAAAATTTTCCCACTTGGATCATAAGGATCAATATTTGCTTTCCTATTGATCGTTTCAAACATCTTGTATGCTGCGGCTTGACCTGCGGCAAATGCGCTCATGCTCGGTGATGCTTGCCCCAGAGACCTATATCAATTGTCTTAGTTCTATTTTTGATAAATATAAATGATGCAACGAAGAAACAATACAGAACAAGGAATACTCGGATGCATTCAAACACAAAGACGTTCTGATGCCGTTATGTTAACGATATTTTTGTTTTGGTGTAAAGGCAGCCACAAGGACAAATATGATGATAAGTTGATGATAGCAACTAAGTTAACGATATGGGAATGCCATGAAAAGCACCCACACCTTTAGCTAATAGAATTTAGTAAAACAACAGTACCCCGAATACTCACATGGAACCAGTCAAGATCGCTACAATGACGCTAATGACATCACCACCAGTGTAATGCCTTTTAAGAATCAACCTTGCGCCGAACCATACGGCTAAAGCATAACTGCAAAAGACAACAAACAAAACGACTCCCAATCCTGTTCCTCCAGCCAATCCTTCCTTAACACCTGATTTGTAGGCATTGACAAGAGATTTGTTGTATTGGGTAATCGCATGTTTTTCCCCTGTAAAGGAAGCCACCTGAAGCAGAACATGTTACAGACTTAAGAGCGTTAGGTGTGTCGCTTACCAATTTTCTATTAAAGGATATCTAACTTCATATATCAACTCAATGTACTCACTGTTCTGATTGATCCTATATTTTGTTCCACAATAACTGCTGCCTTCGCGTAAGCAGCTTGCTCTTGTGTCGCCATCTTTGATAAAAACATGGCCATAAGTGCACCAGCAAACACAAGAGCAGGTATCGAAGACAGCATGACAAGAGTAAGAAGCCATCCTTTGATGAATGCGATGACAAATCCTCCAAGGAAGGTACAAACCAACTGTATAAATTGCCCTACCTATACAATTGAAGAAAAAGAGAGAATACATAAGTTTAAATAGAAAACATGCGCGGAAAATGAGATCTAGTAATAAATGTTACCTTCTCTCCCATGGCATCTTGTATAAGAACAGTATCGCCCGACATCCTCCCAACAACCTCACCCGTGTTTACTTCTTTGTCAAAAAAAGCGACATCTTGCCTGAGAATAGTTTTCAGGTACAAGTTCCTCATTCTTGATGTCTGCCTTTCGCCTGTTACCATCCAGCAAGCCACCTCTACAACATGATATATAAGTACTTTCGTCAACTACAACCCGTTCATTCATATACGACTCTTAAAACACAAGATATAGGATTATCTATGCTTACGGAGGAATGAAGCTAGTCCTGATGCAATGGCCAAATAGACGAATTTAAGAGCCACCTATAGTGAAAATTCCTGCTCATTAGAAGCGCAAAATGGGTAGTTCAATATATATGAGAAGTGCTCAGAAGAAAATTCACCTGAGAGACAACATGGACGACATGTTTGGTGTCTTGATTCTGACCAAAGGCATCAATGATATCACCTATAAGAATGGCCATCAAAGGCAAAGACACACCATTTCCAGCAGCGCCAATTGAGCCAATGATCATCAGTGCCTTATCAGTAGAGTCTGCGAAAGAGAAGAGCTTGTAGAACGGGACTTTTTTAACCGCTTCAGCCTCTTTCTTTTCAGTCTCCTTACGATGATTTTGTCCTGCTGCTTCCCCATTGGAAGTTGTCGCTTCATCTACTCCACTCATGGCCTCTACAATTTAACCAACCCTCTCCGAGATTTAGAAATGGTACTTGGTTACCTGTAATGAGCAGCGATATGTGCCAAATTATCATCAAACAACAGTATAACACATGATCATTTATTATTAATACAAATTGATAAGCGTTTTTGTTAGTGAGAAAATATAATTCACCCATCATATCGTCGTTGACATTCAAACATTCTCCGTGTTATCCTAAAACAATGAAAATCAGGTTTGATATTTGTAACTTAATTTTTTAATACATTCGAGTATCTTAACTATATTCCATTCCAGTCCTCTTGCAATTTGGAACACTTGTACTATAAGCTGGCAAAACAAGTCGAGCTTAAAAACACATATTATATCCATGGGCTAGTTCCGCCCCCGTTTCACGTAGACTAAGTGGACCCAGTACATGAGCGATACCTCTCAGAGGTAATACCAACTAAGCTGGTTGACATCTGTGCGGATCAAAACGTAGTAATGCTGGGAAATGTAAGCGAAAATAATGTAACGACTGCAATGACCCAGTCACCCAGCTAGGCATTTCAACAAACATATGGTGCACATGAAACATTAATTCTGCAATATGATCTGACACAGTGAATTTACGAGATTTCTTCATCGAAAATCGATGCAAGTGTTCTAACAAGGGAAGGAACATATCGTCATCACTGATAATTTTAGAGCAATTCTTTAGGTTGTTTAGTTTTTTTAAAAAAATTATTTTAGACTAAAATATGAAACAAAATGTATGAAGTTAGTTTTAGTTTCTGTTTTCGCGCACTCCCTCACAGTAGTGAAGTGAGGGGGTTTACAACAGAGGAGAGGTGATCGTCAAGTCGTTAGTCGTCCTGCTCGATAACAAAAAATTTGAAAGCTTTTACAAAAAAAAAAACAGTTATGAGGTTCTGTATGATTTTACTACCATATCTAATTATAGACAATAAGGCCCTGTTCTTTTCGGCTTAATTTCAGCTCGTTTTAATTAATCTTGGCTCTATTCAATACAGTTTAGTTTAACTTTAACTAGTTATGTTCAACTTATCTCCTCACAAAATTAAGTCTTACTCCAACATCATTCACTTCAACTCGGTTTCATTCAGTTTAGTTCAATTAAGCTTACCTCTATTAAACTCAGTTCAGCTCGTTTCAGCCAAAAAGAACATGGCCTAAGTCTTGCTTGCGACGGGTCAAATTCCCCTCACAAAGAGCAAGTGACAAGGCAAGTGGGGGGCTCCATTTGCACCCCACTTGCCCTCCTACTTGCTCTTTGTGAGGGGGATTTGACTCGTCGCAAGCTTGCGACGGGTCGATCCGTCACAAATGAGAATATGTGTTATACTTAAACGGCCGATGACATTTAAATCATCAACAAATTATCCTTATTCACGTCTGACATTCTGTTTACTTTGTATCAGTCATGTACATGTCATGTGCGAATTTGTGACCGTTCGTATTATTTTTAATACTATGTTGTGGTTTTTAAAATTTCAGTGGGCTTTGTTTCGCTTACTTTATGTTGTTATAATGTTTTAGTAGGATGGATGAAAGTATCACTACTGGAGGTGAAAGAGGCCAAAACGTGAAAGAGGCAAAAACAAACGTTTTTGGACTAAACAAGAAGATAATGCTTTGATAACCGCGTTGTCCGACTTGAATGTCGATCCACACTAGAAATGTGCCCATGGATTTAGAAATGGTTATATTGTGCGGTTAGAAGAGATTATTAGCAAAGCTATTTCTGGGTGTGGTTTAAAAACTTTACCACACATTGATTCTAGGCTTAAAACACTAATCACCAAATTTAGAGCCATAGTTCAAATGTTGGGTACAAGTGACTTTAAGTGGAATTATGAGAAACACATGATTTATGTGGAGAGATCGGTGTATGATGGATTGATGGGTATTGTAAGGTGATCAAGATTATTAGATTAAGACTATTTGTTTATATGTTAATTTTGTATATTCAAAAGCTATTTATTTGTTAATGAAATTAAATTTCACTTGTTAAATGTTAGGTTCATCCAAACTCCAAGAACTTGAATGGAAATTTTTTCCCTCACTTTAATGCATTATTGGAAATTTATGGCAAAGGCAATGCAACTGAAAAATCGACCGAGGCTATCGTTGATGCTACTGATAATAGAGAGAAATCTACCCCGTGCAAGTTATGATTGATTCAAGTGATGATGAAGATACTATTGTTACTGGTAATGGAAATCAAACAGTGGAGTCCGTCCCTCCATTAAAAATAGTGAAGCGAAATAACATTTTTAAGCATGATGAAGGTAAGAAAGAAGTTGAAAGTGATAGTAACTCTAAGTTGGCTTAGCTTACAAGCTTTTATGAAAGACATGAGCGTTCAGCTTTCTACTATGGCTAATGTAATGTCCCGTGTCGATGAGCGTGAACAACAAGTAGTGGAAAAGAGTAAAGAGGTGCTAAATGTATTACTTGCTTTGAAAGGTGTTACGTACTGCACAACAAGCTATAGAAGTAGCTCAAATCTTGACTGCACATCCAAACAAACTCATAATTTTTTTCAAGTGTCCCGTTGCTTTAAAATGCATGTTTGTTAAAAGTCTTTTTTACTTAAAATTATAAGGATGTTTGAATCTATGAAAGACAAGTAGTAAACTTGTAATCTCCTTTATTTGCTTTTGAACTTGTATATGTTTATCACGTAGAACAATGTTTTCTATTTTGGACAAGCGGTAGTATTTTGAGTTAGTGAATGAAGTTATCTCGTCAGTGTTTGATCATAATATGATGATTATATTTGATAATTGCTGCCTATGTGGTCAAGGGGTAGAGACATATATACGACCCTTAGTTCAAGAATTGAATATTGAAATTGGAAGTAGCATACCTGCTACGCAAACGTTGGAATGGTGTAGCGGTAATAAAAAAAGGTTCGAAGTTAATCAGACGATTTCAAGCTCTTTTGGTGACTATCATGTACCACATATGGTACCGGCGCAACCAGAGCTCGTGTTGACGGGGTGATTAGAGATAAGTGTTTAGGAAGCTAAGTGAGATATATAGTAGATGCTAAGACTAATATGCCTATTACTAATACGGATAAAAATTGGTTACAAAAGAAGGTTGTTACGTTATTTCGTGTATTAAGGTTGAGGTCTTGATTTAAGTTTTATATTGGCATTCTTTTTCTATTGATTTATGAAACAATGCTAGGTCACTATCTGGTGATACGCACTCTTGGTCCCTTGTTACTAGGGACGGGAAGAATTAAGTTAAGATAAAGACACATATAAAGACATTATTACATACTTATGGTATGGCTAACGGTCGTTAAGTCGTTGGAAAGAAACTCCATGTCAATGCTCCGTGTTTGACCCTCTTATGACCGATTGTCTCACTGAAGACAGACACTATTTATCACAAGCTAAAAACAGATATTGTTCTTCTCACAATATGCAAGTGAGAGGGTAAATGGGAGATCCATTTGTCACACACTTACCCTCTCACTTGCATATTGTGAGAAGGACAATATTGTCTTCAGCTTGTGATAAATAGTATCTGTATTCATTGAGAATTTGTGCTATTCTGAATATATTTTTGTTTTCTTGTAAAGAGAGGACCCACTGGAAGGTTCCCAGTTTTTCCTTGGGAATTGGGACCACACTTATTTCCTTCTCATTTGTTTTTGGAAAAATTAACAGGAATAATCCATCCTATAGGTGGTCTTCTCATATTAACCCATATTTCATTTTAACCCACAATAATCTCAACTCCTAGCCAACTGATCTCACACTAAACTTGGGTTCCTTTTTACCTATAGTTTCCGGTTAAATACCAATGTGGGGCCCATTATTGTTATTTCTCCATTCTTCTTCCTGCTTTCTTCTTATGTTCTCCATTTTTGTTCTTCCTTCCTCCTCCTTTTGTTCTTAATAACCTTATGATTTCCTCAAAGAAAATTGAACTAAACTACTATGGCTCTCTTGGTTGACGTCGGCCACCAACCAGCCACCAACCATGGCTCTCTTGGTTGACGTCGGCCACCGACGACCTCAGATATCCTCCAAGCCGTTGTCCACCGTTGTCATGAATCGTCCCTTGTCCATTGTGACGTTCCTAATCTAAAACCCTAGATTCCCAAATCAATTTGGGAGTAAATGCAAAATTAAGATTGAAGTAGGTTGTGGGATCCTAACTATCTTGCTCAGTTTGATGGTAACATTGATGTTTAGAGAATTTGGGTATATTTTGATTTTAATAAAAGAACTTGGATACTTTAATAAGCGATTGACATACTCCTAATTGTTAGATCCGTTTTTAACATCACAAAGGTACCATGCGTTGATAGGAGATTGATTAGATAAGTTTAAAAGCGAATTGATGTGGTTATCACCGATCCTGTACAGTATAAAGGTTGATGAGAAAGCAGGAGAAGTGGTTTTTTTAAGGTTGGAGATGAATATTAGAAAAGGTAAGAGATGAATATGAAGGAAGCTAATGGAAAAAGTTAGACGATGACTTGTTTATCAGGTAGTCGGTCACCCGAGTTTATTTTGAGAAGAGAGTATTAAATGTCGGGTTTATTGTGAGATTTAATGAAGTTCAAATTATTTTGAGAAGACCGCTTATAGGATGGATTATTCTTGTTAATTTTTCCTTTGTTTTTTCGGGGGACACTATTTTATTTCCTACTTCAATTTAGGACAATGATAATGCTACACCCGTTTTTACTAATGTCACTCAATTTGTGAGAAAGTAAATAGTATGACATCCATAAAATTACTTATATTTGAGTGACATTAGTGAAACCGATAGTAACATTATCATTGCTCTCAATTTAAGTCTTATTATCATATACTCCGTATATATTTAACCTTGGTAATATCACTATAATTTTCACTAATGTCACAACAATAATAGGTAAATATGATTTTATGATTTGACAGCTTACCCTTGTAATGTTTGTGGCGTATGATTTTCTTCGTGGAAATATGGCTACCATATATTTATTAGTATCTATGTTTGGTGTGTGGCCCCGCCCGTACTATCTCTAGTTTACCATTTAAATTTATTTTCTAAGAAATATAATTGCCTTTGACTTGTTTGATACAGACATCAACAATCTAAAATATATCATTCTATATTATGTATTAAAATTATGATGAGATGTAAAATTTATGAACAAATTATGAGACACATGAACCACCCCTGACATTAATATTATTACATGTACGACATCCTCTGTTAATATTATTACGTTCACCAATCAATCGGTTACTGTTGATTTGACTGCTCCCGCTATTTTATTCTTTATTCTCGTTAATTTTATCAAACTTATATATTCAATTAAATACTTGTTTTCCTTAAATCAAATTATTAGCTATTTTTTCATATTTTCCATTGTTCCTACTGTTATGTTTATTACATTTGTTGTTAGTACTGTTACTTTCACTACTCCTACCGTTATCAATTTCTATTTCATTACTCCCGCATTTAATACTATTAATTTTACTACTCTAATGGGTGATTAATATCATATTATACATCAAATGTTGTTACAATTATTTTCACTATTAATAAAGTTACTTTTGCTATTTATACAGTTTGATCAGGATTGTATATTAAATTAAAATATATCAAATATTTGCATTAAATATTTTATTACTTAACTTTATCAATTTAAATTTTATGTTAATTGGCCATCTAATTGTATTAGAGTTATATATTAAATAGATATGAAATATTAGAATAGGATATTATTCGAGAGCGATCATTTATTATTCATTAATCAAAGTACAAATCTTATGAACTATGGAATATTGTATCTTTTGGGAATCTTGATTTTAGTTCTTTTTTTTATATAGTTTTCAAAACCAACTTTATTATATTTGTATGTTAGACAATTAACTTCTTCATACATCTAAACTACGAAGTATACAGTACGTGAATTTTATAACTTTATGTAATTTTGTTGTAATTCTTTGGTTTCGTATTATATATAGGTAGTATAGATAGATTGGTGTTGGTTTTGAGTTAGATTATGAGTTTTAGAATAGTTGTTGATAGAATTAGTAGTGATTATTATTATTATTATTATTATTATTATTATTATTATTATTATTACTATTATTATTATTATAATTATTGTTGGTTATGTGTTGATGAAATGACCTTATCTTCATCTTTTCTTTGATTTTGCTTGATTTTCCATTTGGATTACTGTTGAGAACGATACATGTGATTGAATTGTTATTTTGTGATGCTATGCTTGGAATGCTAAAAATAGGGATGTCAGTGGGGCGGGGATAAAGCCCGCCCCAGTTGAAGTGGGTAATGGATATGGATAGAGCTTTAGCGGGTGGTGGAGCGGGTACGAGTACAAAAATTCCACCCGCCATGGGTGGTGAGACGGGGATGGGTTTTATATCATACCCACCTAAAACCGCCTACCCACCAAGTATTAAAATAAATTTTACTCCCTCCAATTGAGGGTATTGTTCCTTATTTCCATTTTGAGCTAAGTGTAGTGATGTTTCCTCTTTCCCTATTTGAAAGTTTTTGTTCGGTCCAAATTTAATTACACGTGGGTAGTGTGTTTTGTGTGGTCCAATTCATTTCCTTAATCATTATGCCCAAAAGAAAAGGGAACAAAACTCTCACTTGGAGGGGAAAGCATTTTTAAAATAATGCTGAAAAAATAAGTATTTGTCGTTTTGGGTCGGGTTTAAAACTATTTATCAAAATGGTGTCCACGTAGGCTCGGGTTTTCAAAACCTGAAATACGGAACAAACACGCCATTGGAAATGACGTGTCTTTCATTTTTTTTTTTTTTTTTTTAAAAAAAAATTGTACTGTTCACAGACACGCCATTCCCAATGCCGTGTTTACTTTTAGTTCATTTTTGTAAGTTTACATTTTCCTACTCACTAGAAACACGCCATTGCCAATGGCGTGTTTCCTCCGTGTTTTTGGTTCGCGAAATCCGAGCCTACGTGGACACCATTTTGATAAATAGTTTTAAACCCGACCCAAAACAACAAATATTTATTTTTTGAGCATTATTTTAAAAATGCTTTCCTTGGAGGGAGTATATTATTATGACTTTATTATGTTCTTTATTAATTTTTATTGAAAAACTTAAACTAGAAATATAAAAAATGAAAATTTGCGGAAACTCATTTTGATTAAACTACATTTTATTTTAAAAAAAGTATCAATATAAGTTATAGCTCCAGTAGTTAATGGGTAATAGGGCGGATACGGGTCTAGATATTCACACAGCGGGGTGGGTACGGGTATGAAAACTTGTACCCGTCATGGGTGGTGGGGCGAATATTGGTAAGAGAATTGCTTGGTGGGTACGGGTACGGGGGGACTATATTCACCACCTCCCCGCTTCAATGACATCGCTTGTTGAAAGGTAGGTTATCCTACTCAGTTGATGTATATGTATATGTATGTGAATGGTTGATGTGTATTGTGATATGATTGTGGCATGCTGATTGGAGTTTGGGGTGCGGATAGTGACATTTTGGTGTTTGGAGGTGTTTGTTATATGGATCGGTTGCGTAAAACTGGCTCTATAGACTCTGTGGATGGCCTTCTAATGGTTCCCACCATGGAGGAGACAATGCACGTGGTTATGCGTGGGGGTGACATGCTGCGATAGGGTCCATGGTGTCTATCGTGTGCCCTCGACACAGCAGTGTGTTAGTTGATGACACCGCATAAGTGGTTCGATGCGCTACTTGTTGGCATTGAGGTGCGCTACTTGATGGTACCAAATAAGCGTGATGATTGTAGTACGATTACATATAATGTTAATTATGTATATGTTGAGATTCCAAAAATTGTTGTCAAGATAAGTATAAGATTTTAGGAAGTGAGATATAGAGTAGATTCTAGTACTAATATGCCTATTACTAATAGAGATAAAAAATGGTTAGAAACAAAAAGGTCATTAGGTCATTTACTCAATCAGGGTTGGGTCTTGATTTAAGTTGTAAATTGATATTTTTTTTCATTGATTTATACTCCCTCCCATCCACACCAAAGGTAACATTGGGCTTTTCACACTTGTCGAGACGCGTTTTGCAACGTGAATATCTTTAGTTACACATTATTAAAAATTATAATAATTTGATATTCTTGTAATATTCATAATGATGAATCAAACAAGATCACGCATGACTATATTTTCTCTTATATATTAGGAATAATACCAAAGATTCTCCACACCCATGAATAGTGCAAAAAGCCCAATGTTACCTTTGGTCTGGATGGGAGGGAGTATAACAATACAAGGGTACTCCTTGTAATCTTGTATCACCCACTCACAAGGGGTATTTTGGTACTATTCTCTCACATGCTTTTATATAAATAATTTAACTTTGTCTATTAGATCGCGCATTTACAACCATGACTCAAACCTTTGTAATTTTGGATATATCACAAATTATAGGAGGGTAGTTACGAGTTACGACCTCCATGATACTTTAAGATACTATGCTCATTTCCATACAAACAAACGAATAACGCAAAATATACTCCTCACATATACTTCCTCCATTCAACTCCACTCTACCACTTTCTTTTTTTTTACACTATTCACAAGCGATCATATAATTGCAATTTTCTCTCACTATATAAGTAAAAAATATATTCATGTGTGATCTTGTTTGATTCGTCTTTACGAGTACATTATTAATTAATATCTAACTTTTATAATTTTTGCAAACACGTAGCTAACGATATTTACCGTGTAAAGTACGTCTCGGCAAATGTGAAAAAAAAATTTGGTAGAGTGGAGTTGAATGGAGATCCATCTCTTAAAAGTTGGCCTAGAATATTATGGGTTAGAGACTTATACTCCATTCGTCCCGGTCAATTATTGTCATATTTCTTTTTTGGGTATCTCAGTCATTGTTGTCCTTTCTGGCTTTCTATATTAAAAAGGTTTTCCAATGTGTAAATTTAACCCACAATGGAACTATTGTCCACTTGTGATCCACCAAGCAGGGCGATTCTAGGGGGTACATGGGGTTTACCTGCCCCCTATAAATCAGAGATAAAGATATTACTGTGCAATAAATTGGCAGTTTAACTTTTTTGGTCCAACGGTGATTGTTGTATACAACATTAAAGACGACAGGGGCCCTGGGTTCGATTACTACAACAAGCAGTTTTAGTCTTTTTTTCTTTGATCAAATTCTTGATAAATAAGTCAATCACTATTAAAAAAAAATTAAAAATAAGAATAATTTCTTTTTTTGACACTATTCATGAGTAGAGAGAATCTTTACGATTTCTTACAATATGTAAGATAAAATATGGTCATGTGGGATCTCGTTTGATTCGCCTTTATAAGTACAATAAGATTATCAAATTTTTATATTTTTTTATAAAGTAAAACTCGAGATATTTACGTTACAATTCGTGCATGGCAAACGTGTAAAAGAGAAATGTCGTGTTTAAACTTGAATAGAGGGAGTAGTTTTTTCCCTATTCTTATTTCGTGTCAGTCTCATAGCCCCGATTTAAAAAATCCTTTAAAAAAGACGTATGAGAAATGTATGAAATATTTTTACTAATATTGATTTACCGCCACGGATTAAATGTCTTTTGATTTTGTTAAATTTCCGCACCCCCTTTATTAGAGCAACTCCAATGGTTGCTTTAGAGGACCTGCTTGCAATTATTGATAATTATCAAGCAGTATGCTTACCATTGGAGTAAAGAAATACACCCCTGCTTGCAAGCAGGTGTAACTTTGTCAAACTACGTAGCAAGACTTTTAAAATGAATAAAATAAATAATTAAAAAAGAATAAAATAATTTTTGGTACAATATTTATTATTAAGTGAGGTCTGTTAAACTATAATATATTTTAGTTTACCATTAGAGTGTTTATATGGCTTGAAAGCTTTGTAACTTTGAAAAAAAATGTGACAAGGCTTTGTAGCCATTGGAGTTGCTCTTACATTCCTAGAGTTGTCATTGCCACCAAGTATAACCACAAATGATCCCCTACTCTTTTTTTGGTCTTTGTACCAAAATAAATAGATAATAATTGATCGAGACGGAGGGAGTAATAAGTTGGAGGGCCGGTATTTATTATTATTTGATGACGAAAGAAACATGATGTGCATAAAAGTAATAGAACATAGACTTACAGGAGTAGACTCGAGAAGCTTGGATTGGAGAATAATCCTAAAGATGCCCAAAATGGTACGGCTTTTGACCTTTATAAGCTACTAGTCTCACCAAGACAAACAAGAAAAGTCTATGTGTTTGAATTTTATTAGATGATAATAATTGAGCAACAAATTCTTGATCTTTATACCCTGCATAGGAAGTACTTCGCAAGTGTTACTTGGGGAACACGAGATAGATATTGCCAAATTCTTGTTTACACCCTCCATGACATCATACCAAATTGGTAAACAAAAATGAAGAGGTGGACAAATAGACTAAATAAGTTTATCATATTACTCATTTATTAGACATAATAATATTTTGGAGGGTCGTATTTTGTTTTATTTGTTTTAATGAGTGTTAAAATTATTAAAATTTGAAATATATAAGTAAAGCTATTAACGAAAAAACTAAGTATTCCCAAACACGTCCATGGGATTATAGTAAAACATGGAGTAATTAAGAAATTGAATTTTTAAAGCACTCTAATTATTTGGATATACACTTCTTTTTTGGTGTATTTGTTTACCTCTTTATTTTTTTACCAATTTGTCCTAAGTTGAACTTTTTGTAACAATTTGTACATAAACCCTTTTTTTTTACCAATTTGGCCATATAAAAACATGCATTTATTAATACTAACAAATTTTTTAATACAAAAGGACTTTCTCACGTGTAAAACCGTTTGTATTTTATAATTGGTGTGTTTTAATATATTTATATTCATAAATTCTTATTTTTAACGATTATATTTGTCTTAAACTTAAAACGGATTAAATATTATGAATAAGATAAAACTATAATGTACAAAAAACAACAAATTTGTCACATACTGAATTGATATTTAACTTGTTGAGATATTCTACGGTGTCCCTTGAGTTTTTCGGTTTTCTACGTTGTACCCCTCTTTTTTTTATAATCTACGTTATACCCCTAAGTTTCTTGCTTATTTTTCTATTATGATCTTCTTCAACTCTGCATTAACTTTATCGATCATCAAACAACCGCGGTCCGACTTTTACCCTGACTCATTAATGTCTTATCATCATTCTCTATAAAATGAATCACAAATCACTTTAAATAAGTATAAACTACTATTAAAAGCCTATGTTATGATACATGAAAGACATTGGAGAATTCATGAATTGTTAGTTAGATTCGTATATTATTTGGTGGGTTAATGGATAATTCGGCGAAGTAATAAGTAATTGAGTAGGTTGTTGAGTATTTGGAACGCTAAGAAGACGGTTTAATAGATCAATTAAGCAACTAACTTTGCAAAGACAATCAATAAGGTTATTTTATAGACTAATGTATAAAGTTCAGGGATACACCTGATATATAATATATTTAGACCGATTCCCCTCTTCATTCTCTTCTATTTCGACCTTATTTAATGTGTTTTAGCGTCGGTTTTATTGCATTTTGGTTATTATTACGCTTTGCTTTCATATCATGAATTCCCGCCTCATTTTATAGGAAATGAAGAAAGAATGAGACGGGATGAGAAGCAAGAAACCGTCTCTATGCAAATAAGGAAAGGAAGAAATAAAAGAGGAAGAAGAAGAAAGAAATGAAGAAAGGAAGAAAAGGAGAGAAGGAAGAGGGAATATGGGTCTCAGCCTGTCCAGGCCACAGATCCCCAACGAAGAAGAAAATGAAGGAGGAGGAGCAGAGGAGCTCAGCCGGTCCAGGCCACCGGCGGCCGGCCGACCGGCTGGGCACCCCACAACCTCAAAACAAAGCTCGAAAAATTGGAAGAATAGCAGAGGGGCTCAGCCGGTCCAAGCCACCGGCAGCCGGCATGCCCGGCTGAGACCTCTTTCACACGAAGAAAATTCAAGTTTTAAGTCAGGGGGCTCAGCCGGTCCAGGCCAGCGGCGGCCGGTGTACCGGCTGGGACCCCCACTCCGCATTTCCAACTTCCCTTCTTATTTTGAACCCTCAATTCCACCAACCTATATATACCCCTCTTCTAATTCATTTTGGACACACAACCCTAGACACAAAAACCCTAGATTTAGCTTTCAATATTCCTAATAATTATTCTAATCCTTTGATAATTAGCACTAATTACTCTACTTTTCTACTTAGTTATCTCTTTAGATCTAGTCTTTCCTTTAGCTATTTTTGAACAATTGGGTTGTAATTTGAAGACAAGAGGAGACTCTTATTTGATTATTAATCCAAGTTTCATCCTTTCTTACAAGTTTTGGTATAATTTCTCATCTTTATTTCATTACTTGTCTTTTAATTACTTGTTCTTGTTTATTTATCTAGATTTTATGTTGAATATGTCTTCTCTTGCTTATTTCATATCAAAGTATCCATCTTTAATGTTTTTCTTCATTAGTATGTGTGAGTAGTGCCCTTCTAGGGTAGATGGGGGATCTTTTGTAGGTTATTGGGGTTAGAATGTGGTTTTGATTGTAAAAATCTAGTCTTTTGGTAATTCCTATATTTTGTGCACACCATGTGTTTGTAGAAATGCTAGAATGAGTAATTCATGCTTTCTTTCATCTTGTTGCTAGCTTAAGGGAGAGCTTGGCTTGTTTGTTGCTTGTGTGTGCTTATAGGAGTCTTGGGGGAGGTAGGGCGAGAATCCGACCAAACCTAGGCAAGGAACCGTCTTTCACCGAGAGGTGGAGACCTACCATTACTTATCTTTAGACCGACATTACCTTCTACCATATTCAACCCCAACCTCATTAGCGAACCCATTTGCCTTAGATTTCTTAATTCTTGTCTTAAATCTCATATTTGCTTATTTGTTAGACTTAGTTAGTTTTACTCACCTTCAACTTGCTACTTCCTCCATTCAACTCCACTCTACCAAATAATTTTTTCACGTTTGCCGATACGTGTTTTACGCGGTAAATATCGTTAGCTACGTGTTTGCAAAAATTATAAAAATTGGATATTAATAATGTACTCGTAAAGACGAATCAAACAAGATCACACATGAATATATTGTCACTTATATATTGAGAGAAAATTGCAATTAGATGCCGACTCATGAATAGTGTGCAAAAATAAAAGTGGTAGAGTGGAGTTGAATGGAGGAAGTATTAGCTAGAACTAAACTAGAATTTGATTAAACCGCCTTAGACCCATAATTACCGTCCCTTGGGATACGACCCTTGCAATATCCAACAATAATTCGTTCGCTTGCGAGGTTAAATAAAACTTACATCAACACCGTAGGATTTCAAAAATATACAGCTGCATCACAGAATATCCAAAAACACAAGAATACACCGTAAAATTTGCCTAACTTGTTTTAATATTAAAACTCATGGGCATATACTCAGAAATTAGAACTCCTCTATGTTTCCTCATCCATCAAACCAAATTGGTTGAGGTTTCGTCATGTCAAGTTGTGGAATGTGGACCATTCTTCTGAAGTTCTACGGAGTAATAAATATACATAAAACAAATTTATACACACTAGTACACTACTGAGGGACCTTTTAACTATTACCTTAGCCTTGACCAAAATTAAGTTGTTAAATATATTATCTTTGATCCAGAATCCAGATTATAGATACCACTTAATATAAACGGACGAATCATATCAAAGATAACATAATAACATTCCTTATTAAGCACACATAATATAACATACCTTAGTATTACGGAAAAATGCTTGTAGTGTCTATTTAAGAAATCAAACTAAACTAGTAGCTAACTAGATTTCATGCATGTGCGATGCACGGGTTTATGTTAATGTCATTTTCGTAATTTTCCTATAACAGTTAACTTATAAAAATAAACTTTTGATGTTTTCAGACTATAATAAAATATACTCCGTAATTTTTTAAAAAATAATATTGATATATTGATTCAACTTATTGTATTTTAAACACATGTTACCAACCTTGTCGGGACTCAAGTTATATTTGATCTATATTATGACTCGAAAAATAATTCAAAGTACCTAAGAATTAAGCTCTCTAAGACAATGTTTAAGAAACTCAAAAGAATTTGAGTTGATTACCGCACCTTATGCTAATTGTTCGATATAGGGCAATTCTACTATTTATAGTTATTAGTATATTCACCACACATACATTATTTTTCAATGTGAGATATATAACATACTAAGAATTACACAAAATATATGCAAATAATATGATATTCTATACTGTAATAATAACATTTTTTTTACCACGAATCTAATTATATTATTTTCATAATTAATACAAAATTTTAAAAGCTCTCTAAAACAATACTCTCTTCGTCTTAATCATTTGTTTGCCTTTGCCTAAAATACTCCTAAAAAAAAGGCAAACAAATGACCGGGACGAAGGGAGTATTTGAGAGACTTAAATGACTTTGGGTTCATCTCTAAGTTTCAAGGACGACTCTTATTTATAATCGCGTGATCATCCCAGCTTATGATATTTCTCCGATGTGGGACAATTCTTCTATTTATACATATTATATTCACCACACTTGATTACTTTTCAATGTGAGACAAATAACATATTTGGTAGTTACCATTAAAATTATTATATACGATACTTTCTAAATTAATTTTGATGATGTAAATTTCATTAAGGTAGAAATTATAATACAAACTTTTAAGATCTCTGAAAGATAATACTTGAGAGATTTAAAAGATTTTGGGTGAATATCTAAGTTGAAAGATGACTCATTTTCACAATATTTTGTGTGAATTGAATGTACAAAATTTTATATACAAATTATAAACACCACTTGAATATAATATAGGAAATGTATATTGAGATAAATAAAATATTTTTCACTTTATTTTTTAATGATGTAAGTTTCACTAATGTGGATACAAATTTTTAAGAGCTCTCTAAGATATTATTTAAGAGACTCAAAAGATTATGGATTGATATCTAAGTTCTAAGGATGAATCTTATTTATAATTATAGGATCACCCTAACTTATGATATTTTTCTGATGTGGGACAATCTACAATTTATACGTAATATATTTACCACACTTTTATTATATTTCAAAGTGGGACAAATAACTTATTAAGTAGTATACCATAAAAATTATTACTTATATAGGATACTTTCCTAAATTTTCTAAATTAAGTTTGATGATGTAAATTTCACTATTGTGGAATTAATAATACAAAATTTTAAAGATTCATTAAACCAATACTTAAGAGACTAAATAACTCCTATTTATAATCATACTTAGTATATATATTTTCCACAAATACATTATTTTTCAATGTGAGACTAATAACACATTAAGTAGTTTATCATCAAAATTATTATTTATGATAATTTTCTAAATTAATTTTTAATAATGTAAATTTAACTATTGTGACTATTATAATTCCATTTTGGTAAGAGTCATCCAAAACAATGATTAAGAGACTTAAAAAATTGTAGGTTTATACCTAAGTTCAAGAATGACTCATATTTATAATCATAGGATCACCCTATGTTATAATAATTTTTCAATGTGGGACAATTTACAATTTATAAGTAATATATTCACCACACATACATCATTGTTCAATGTGGGACTAAGGCTCTGTTCTTTTGGACTGAATTTGTCTGAACTGAACTGAACTGAACTTAATGTAACTGAACTGAACTGAACTGAACTTAATAGAGCTGAACTGAACTGAACTGAACTTAATAGAGCTGAACTGAACTGAACTGAACTTAATGGAACTGAACTGAACTGAACTGAACTGAACTGAACTGAAATAATAAAAAGATAACAATATTATTATTATTATTATTATTATTATTATTATTATTATTATTATTATTATTATTATTATTATTATTATTATTTTTTATTATTATTATTATTATTATTATTATTATTATTATTATTATTATTATTATTATTATTATTATTATTATTATTATTATTATTATTATTATTATTATTATTATTATTATTATTATTATTATTATTACTATCATTACTATTAAAGATTAGTAATAATAATATTATATTAATATAATCTACTAATAATAATCAAATAAGATATAAAGAAAATATTATAGTAATATAATAAAAAATATAATATATTAATACATTATTATTATTATTAAATAGTAATAAAGTAATAAAGTAATATAATCTACTAGTAATACATTAAATATATTAATAAATAGTAATAATGTAAATATAATTAATAATAATAATAGGCCTAATAATAATATATTAATACGTTATAATAATAATAATAATAATAATAATAATAATAATAATAATAATAATAATAATAATAATAATAATAATTATTATTATTATTATTATTATTATTATTATTATTACTATTATTAATAATAATAATAATAATAATAATAAATATTTCCATTAATCGTAATAATATAATTAAATAAATATATTAAACATAAATATAATAATATAAAGAATAATTATAAAGATGATATAATAAAAATAAAATAATTTTTTAAAAATATAAATATAATAATAATAACAATATTAAATGAATTAACTTAATGATAAGAATGATAAGAATAATAATCATAATAATGTTGAAATAAAAGTAATCTGAACTGAACTGAACTGAACTTAATTGAGCTGAACTGAACTGAACTGAACTTAATAGAGCTGAACTGAACTGAACTGAACTGAACTGAACTTAATAGAGCTGAACTGAACTGAACTGAACTTAATGAAGCTGAACTGAACTTATATGAACTGAAATTAAGTCCAAAAGAACAGGGCCTAATAACAAACTAAGGCCCTGTTCTTTCCAGCTTAATTTTAGTTCATTTCAGTTCAGTTCAGCTCTATTCAGTTCAGTTCAGTTCAGCTCAGTTCAGTTCAGTTCAGCTTCATTCAGTTCAGTTCAGTTCAGTTCAGCTCTATTCAGTTCAGCTCAGCTTCATTCAGTTCAGTTCAGCTCCACTAAATTCAGTTCATTTCAGTTATACTCATCTTGAACTTAAAATTTTTTTATTAATATTAATATTAGTTATTATTATTATTTTATTACTATTATTATTATTAATTAAATAATACTCCCTCCATCTCATAATTATCCCTCGTTATAACTTTGACCATAAATAAGTTTTAAAATATAAAAACTTAGATGTTATAACAAAAAACATTTACATTCATCATAACAAAAAATTGGAAACATATTTTTTAAATGAAAAAAAAATTGAATATAAATGAAGAGAAATCAAGTCAAAGTGTCGTCTCGAAAACTATGCAATACAAAATACGAAATTTATCATGAACTGGAGGGGAATATTCTATTAATAGCAACTATTATCAATATTATTAATATTACTATTATTATTTATTATAATAATTACAATTACTATTATTATTACTATTATTATTATTATTATTATTATTATTATTATTATTATTATTATTTTTTTTTTTTTTTTTAATAATAAGATGCGCGCAGCTTTCATTAAAATAAAATGAAAAGTTTACATGAAGTTGGTGGGGAGCCGAGAGACAATCTGGGCCCCCACTCCCTTAGCTATAGCAAAACTAAGCCTAGCAAAAATATAAGCGGCCACCCGAGCCCCAGCATCCTGAGATACCGAGAATTTCTGGATCCGCTTGAGCAAGTCAACAGCATCCGAACCTAGCTCCCCAAGCGAAGAGAAAGAGAAGGGTAGGAAACCATATCCAGCAGCCGCGCATAAATTCCCATACTTAGCACATTTGCGCTGAGCAGCATCGGCGACAACCCGTCCCGGCACAAAATCGGACATCCCAGTGTGAGTCAAGGGGGAAGACCCTGTCAAATCAACACACACATCACGCCCTCTGTCCCAAGAATAAAGAAGCAAATCCGCAGGACGAAGAGATCTGTCGTGCCCGTCAACCAAACCGATATCAACCTCCTTACCCGCAGAAATACCAGACCTATAACATATGTCAAATAAGGTGTCACGAACGAGGTTATGTCGATGCTTAACCCCCACAGTACCAGCACAAGAAACAGCGTGGTCCCCATACACATCATCAGTAAAAACCCGAGAGCAAGCAGGACAAGGCCTAGATACCGCGAATAACGGAACACCGAGGCGATACCCCAGCACACAACGGTAAGTCCTCCTGTTCATAGTCTGACCTAACCCAGAGATAGGAACCGCACGCAACCAATCAGAGGAGTGGGCACCCTGCTGAGACTTCCACAATGCAAGCTGACGCGGTGTCAAAGAGAAAACAGATTCTGAAGAAGCGGCAACCGTCGCGAAATATATATCTGCCAATTTCTTCATAAGTTTAGGGGCAGCGATTTCACTCGGATCACGTAAAAAATCAGAACCTGTAGTCTCCGAAAACACCCGCAAGGCATCGTCAAAAGTAGGACCAGCACATACAATACCAGAAGACCGCAGGAGCGTAGCCTGCAAAACTGCAGACTGCAAACGGGAAGCCAGAAAAGCATAGTGTAAAACATCCCCCGCAGCATAAACACCGAGTCCACCCAAATGAAAAGGGAAAGTGGCAAGGCGCCACTGCCAATCCCCAAAATCAGGCCCAGACGCGGTGACAATACGTTCCAAGCTAGAACGAAGCGCTGCATCAAAGCGAAGATGGACAGACCCAAAGACCCCCGGGGAGCAAGTATTATTATTATTATTTTATCAAGCTCAGAGCACAATTTAAAGCAAATTAGTGGTCAACCGAGTAACTACCAGGAGAAATGAGAAGATAATATAATACTCCTCACATATGTTGGAGAAATGAGAAGATAAAAGCTGAACAGAGGTAGTAATAATCATCATTATTGTTGTTGTTGTTGTTTTTATTATTATTATTATTATTATTATTATTATTATTATATTATTATTATTATTAGTATTATTTTTTCAGCTCAGTTCAGCTCCAATAAGCCTATTTCAGTCCAGCTTTATTCAGTTCAGTTCAGTTCAGCTCCATTCAGTTCAGTTCAGTTCAGCTCCATTCAGTTCAGTTCAGCTCTATTAAATTCAGTTCAGTTCAGTTCAGCTCTAAAAAGTCAGAAAGAACAGGGCCTAAGTAGTACACCATCTTTTTTCATATTCTCCCTCCAATCCAATCCAAACTACCCACCTTCCATTTTTGGACAATCCAATCCAAATTACCCATACCACAAATGAATAAAATTAGGACAACTCTATCCTTATAACATACCTATATTTACAAAAATTGTCATTCTTATAACATATCTCACCTAATTTATGTACTACCTCTCTCATCCTTTTCCCATATTACCCTCACCAAAAGCAATTTTCTTAAAACTTATGCAAAAGGGTGTGGGTAGTTTGGATTGGATTGGAGGGAGTAATATTTATTTCTTAACTGTTACTAAACTGTTATATTAATATTAGAATAATAAAAAAATATTTTAAATGTCATTTTATTAAATTTTTAAAGTCATTTATTAACATAACAATATAAAAAAAATAGTTTAAAAGCTCGTGCGATGATCATATTTATGATCACTCCACTTTATGATAATTTTTTGATGTGGGACAAATTTTGATATTATACGTAGTATATATTCACGAGTCACGATACCTACATTGTTTTTTTAATATGTGGAAAAAATAACACATTAAATAGTTTACCATCAAAATAATTATTTATGATGTACTTTTCTAAATTAATTTTTCTAAATTAATTTTTAATGATGTAAATTTCACTATAATGAAAATTATAATACAAATTTTAAGAGTTTTGTAAGACAATATGTAAAAGGCTCAAAATATTTTGGGTTGAAACTTTAGTTCCAAATATGATTCCTATTTGCAATCATAAGATCACCCACCTTGTGATCGATAATTTTCTGATGTGAGACAATTCTACTATTTATAGGTAATATATTCACCACATCTACATTATTTTTCAATGTAGGACATATAATATACTAAAAATTACACCAAATATGTCCAAATAATATGAGTTTCTATACTTTGCAGGTTTTTTTTCACCACGAATCTAATTATATTATCTTCATAATTTTTTTTTACAATATTTAAATTTTTTTAATAATACCTTAAAATTAATTTTTAATGATGTAAATTTAACAATTGTGAAGAAAATAATAGACAAACTTTTAAGACATCTCTAAGACAATACTTAAGAGACTTAAAAGAATTTAGTTTGTTATATAAGGTCCAAGAATGATTCATATATTTAATCATAGGATCACCCACCTTATGTTAATTTTATGATGTGAGACAATTTTACTATTTATACCTAGTATATTCATCACATCTACAAACTTTTAAGAGATTTTTAAGACAATATATAAGAGATTCAAAAGTTTTGGGTTGATACATAAAGTTTAAGGATGACTCCTATTTATAATCATAGGATTACCCACTTTATTATTTTTCCAATGTGGAACAATTCTACTATTTATATCTAATATTTTTAGCACATCTACATTATTTTCCAATGTGGGACAAATAATAGTTATGAATTTAATTTTTATTTAATAATAGTTAATTGTCAATAATAGTTATGAATTTAATAATAGTTGAAAAGTTGATATATAATATTATTAGGAAAATAATTAATTTAAAAAATATAATCAAAGTTTAAGAGTTCAACCATAACTTGGAAAGTATATGTATGAATATAATGTTGAAAAGTTGATAATATTATTAGGAAAATAATCAATTTAAAAAATATAATAAAAATGTAAGAGTTCAACCATAACTTGGAAAGTATATGTATGAATTTATTTTTTACTTTAAAAGTTCCTATAAAGGGGGAACCACTCACGTGCCTCAAAAAAATCATCTTATATATATATATATATTGATTGGAAAAAAAAGATTACGCATCAGATGTACTACCTCATCCTCTTTCCAATTTTTGAGTTTACTTATATTTTTTTTCTGAGTATTAAAAATTTATAAGTTATATAATAATTTTGTGATGATAAAACTCAAAATTAGTTGAATTTATAAGTATAGTTTTTTATCAATGTTTGTATTTTTTTAGCTTATTGTTAAAGTGAACGAGGTGAAAAACTTTATACTAAAACACAAATTCTTTAAAACTTAACTCAAAAAAATTATTATAAAACTCAAAAAGTAAATTATTTGATGTACTATCTCTGATGTATAATCTATGAACTAACTAATATAAAATTTTCCCAATTCTGGTGATCAATTTCGTCAATTTTAAAATTTCCCTCAATTTCTCTAATTTAATGACTAAAATGCCATTAGATTCTTTCACCTTATGTTCTATATGCATGTTCTCTTCTAATTGTTATCATTTCACTCTATTTTCATCTTCATCAAAATTTATCATTTCTCTAATTAGTAATCTCTACCTAACTTAAGTAGACAAACCTAGAATATCTAATTCAAAGTTAGCTTTTCTCTCTTTTATTATGTTATCATTTATTTTTATCAAAACTAAAATTGGATTCAATTGAATTTGAAGTTAGGGTTCTTCATTACTTATTTGGGATTAACAATGAACTTACAATCTTACTCCGGGATTTCATTGTTGTAGCTTGCATCTAATGATCTCCTTGTAAATTAGGTTTACGAATCTATGGGAGATTAAGGAGAAAATTATGTTGGGAATTAAGTTTTGATTTGGGATTTTTCAGCAAAATGATGAGAGTAAAGAGTAAATAGTAAGAAGCGGGGATAAGTTAAATGAAGGGCAATTTTGTCCATTCTTTTCTCTTTTCACCTGAAAAATAAAATGGTAGCATATTTTGGCCTGAGCTAAAGTTATGGGAATAATCTTTAAAAAAATTATAAGAGAAGAACTTTAGAAAAGTGCAACTTAAAAGATTGCTATAATTAATTTACTCTTTTTAATCTTATAGTTAAGGATTATTTTATATGGTACCCTTGTACTTTTTGAAATTCTATGTGGCACCCATGTAATTAATTATTCTACGTGGTACCCTTGTAACTCATTTTTTTCATCTTTAAGATTAATTAAAAAATAACACATCCGCAGTAACAAATAATCTTAAATGAGTTCCTATACCCTACTTTATTAAAATTTATTGTATCTTTCATTTATTATTGTCATTTGTCTTAATCTTATTGACATGAGTTAGCACATCATAACACACACCTAAAACTTATTTAGGATGATATCTTATTTCTTCATCTTAAGCTTATTTTTGACATGATAGGTGTAAGCTTTTTTCTTGTTAAAGATAAGCACATGCATTGATTATCATTTCTTGTCCGCCAAGTCTATATATGTTACATAACATTCCAATATTTGTTCGCAGTACATATTTTACTCTTTATAATACGCTTATGACAAATTTACCCCTCTCATCTCTCTCATTTCTCATAGATACAATAGTATAATGTACTACGTAGTACATGTCATGGCATTGAACTGTGAACACCCTTCCCCTCTGCCCAACAACTGACCGTCAGCTAATGACCGGCCACCCAGATGTGTCCCCTCTCATTCCCTTTATCTCCGACCCCTAACCAGGCAGCCTCGCCAACAACCGTAACCACTATCCCGCCCCTTTTGCCGGCAACGCCCACCACACTTGTCGTTGACGCGTCAGGCCGCCACCAACAACCGCCACCCCTCCATTATCAATTAAAACATACCCTTAATTAGCTTTAGCATAAAAACATAATTAATTAAAAAAAAAAGCATCAAAAGAATGAGAATGATTAATTTCGTTAATAATAAATCAATTGTTGAATAAATACTTGTTCAACACTTCTTTATCATCGATAATAATTGTAAAAGTTAATTTATTTTGTGAAGAGGTAGAAGTGAACAATTGAGAGAATTAGGTTTCACATATTTTGGTAAGGGGTAGACAAATGGAAAGTAAGATACAAAAAGTAGTGAAATGAGTAAAAAACGTACTGCGAAAATAAACTCAGTTTTTTATCTTCGTGTTTACGATTTATACTCTTAACAAGTACTCCCTCTGTCCCGGTCAATTGTTGTCCTTCTATTTTGGCATAAAGACCAAGAAAGAGTGGATGACCATATGTGGTTCCACTTAATGAATGACAAGTGTACAATAGCTCCATTGGTTGATCAAATTAATCATACAAAACCTTTCTAATAAAGTAAAGACAACAATTCACTGGGACACCCTAAAAAAAAATAGGACAACAAATGACCACAACAGAGGGAGTAGGATGGAGTCTTGCTTCTACGAGCGCCTAAATTGATTATTTCTATATGAAAGAGTCCATATGACATGACAACTGCAACTTTTTTTATCTTGACGATGATGACTTATATTTTACCGTTGAAAATCATTCCACTTATACCGCCTTGATATGGTCTAATCTTACTTATATTCTTACTTTTTTTTGGGCAGCCGTAGAAAGAGTAACTACATATTGTTTTGGCCTATATGACCATAGTTACATCCAAATTTATTCAACATAAATACAAGTTGTAATACTAAAGAAGCTGATACTACGCCACGACTAAAGTTACGACTGGTAACAAAAGTATGCTGGATGAGCCAAGTAGATTGACGACGACGGTCAACTTCTTCAACGTCTTCAGTAATACTAAGAACTCCAAATAAAAGGCCAACGAGATGAACTAGTGTACTTAGACCTGGCAAAAGCAACCCGACCCGATTGACCCGACCCGAATGACCCGACCCGTGACCCGAAATTGACACGAACTACAACACCCAAATGTGACCCGAAACCCGATTAGACCCGACCCGATCCGAACATAACCCGATCTTTCTTGACCCGTAACTGACCCGACCCGAAAATAACCCGATCCAAAACCACTCAACCCGAAAATGACCCGACAAAACATAACTTTAATTGAACCAAAAAGACTTAAAATGGCCTTTTGTCTCTTATTCTTTGACCCGAAAATGACCCGACCCGAAATAACCCGACCCGGTTGACCCGAAACGGACCCGACAACTAACCCGAAACAAACCCGAAACCCGAAATAACCCGACCCGACCCGAATTAACCCGAAAACAACGAAAGACCCGAACTGACCCGACCCAAACTAGCCCGACCCGAACCCGACCCGGTTGACCCGTTTGCCAGGTCTAAGTGTACTTATGCCACTAGAACGTAGAAATGAATGGTGGAATGCGAGCCAAACAAGCTTGCCACCGATGGAAAAGGTTCTCCTACACCTAGTTGATCGATCTCCGCAGTCCATAGACCACCAACCTAAGGAGTCAAGCAAACTAATAACGAGGAAACAAAGGCTTCGCTTATCCAAACTCCTAGCTAAGAACCTCATAGACAATCTGAGGCACATCCGGCACAAACCAGACAAATAGTCACTTTTATCGACAAATACCAACTAAAAGCACGAAACATGAAATTATACGACCCAAGGGAAAGTCTCTTGAAAGAGATGATTATTTGGAAAAGCATTAAATAAAAGGAAGTAGAAATAAACACCATTACTTAGGGAAGACCACCGCATCCAACCTAACCAACATCACCACCAAATCCCTACTCGACCTACCAAGTCACTTCCCTTACAGAGAAAGCCCCGCTAATGCTTACCTCACTCCAACGAAAGAATCGACGGATCCAACAACCGCCAAAACAGACCTCACTCCAACAAATGGAAAGACGGACCCAACAACCACAACAACAACAGTCCAGACAACCTAACATTCCTCACACTCGAGCCAAAGCCATCAAGAAACCCCCAAAGAAACTCGCAAAACCGCAACCTTGCATGCAACAAGACCAACTTGACCAAGCCACAACACAAAAACAGAAACCGACATCTGATACGAAAATTTGCGGAAGCGGTTTATAAGAATAAGTAACAATAATAAAATAAGGGATATTTGCTTTGAAATCCGTCAAGATCTCAAAACAATGGGATATTTGCTCGAACTAGACCTATAATTCGAACAATGGTGATTGAATCGCAAGACCTATTGCTATCAATCGTGTCAATGTCTGAAACGCGTCAAACAAAAACAAGGTTGGAACGAAAACTCGTCGATCCTATGTTTACAAAATTTGCAAACACCAAAAGTTCCAGCTTTAATTCTTATTCATTCAATGTCTTCCTTAAGCAATACATATGACTTCTATTTATACTAGCTATTAACCTACTTACTTGCCTTATTTCACACGCCTAACTCGACTGTAATGGGCAGACTTAAAGTCCCTATGGATAAGAGTGTTGCAGCTTTGCGTACAAAGTGGCTCGTTGTTAAATTCAAGCTTGTTC
Source organism: Heliosperma pusillum (assembly GCA_022085475.1). Classification (NCBI taxonomy): domain Eukaryota; kingdom Viridiplantae; phylum Streptophyta; class Magnoliopsida; order Caryophyllales; family Caryophyllaceae; genus Heliosperma; species Heliosperma pusillum. The sequence goes on from JAIUZE010004947.1 coordinate 51,237, forward strand.
TTTGTATTCGTCTTTCAGTTCGCTTCAAAGTTTGTGGTGTTAGTTTTTGATCCCGGTGGATTGAGAGACTACATGAATTGAGGACACTTCCTTTCGAAGGGAGAGGGGATGATCCAAAAATGATGAGATGGTCAATATTGGCCGAAGCAACAGTCGTAGGGACTATTACAAAGTTCAACAAGGCTCGCAGATTTTTAATTCAACTCGGAGTAGGAATCAAATAAGATAATATTATTATTATTAGGCTGAATAAAGGGTTTCCTAAAACCGGTATTATTAGTTTTCCTAATTGTAATATTAATATTTTATTTCCTTATTTATTTAGGAGTCTAGTTTATTTCCTAATTCTAGTTAGATTAAAATAAGGTAAGTATGCCAATTACAGTCGAGTTAGGCGTGTGAAATAAGACAACTAGGTAGGTTAATAGCTAGTATAAATAGAAGTCATATGTATTGCTTATTAGGAAGACATTGAATGAATAAGAATTAAAGCTGGAGCTTTTGGTGTTTGCAAATTTTGTAAACATAGGATCGACGAGTTTTTCGTTCCAACCTTGTTTTTGTTTGACGCGTTTCAGACATTGACACGATTGATAGCAATAGGTCTTGCGATTCAATCACCATTGTTCGAATTATAGGTCTAGTTCGAGCAAATATCCCATTGATTTGAGATCTTGACGGATTTCAAAGCAAATATCCCTTATTTTATTATTGTTACTTATTCTTATAAACCGCTTCCGCAAATTTTCGTGATAATATTCTTATAAACCGCTTCCGCAAATCGGTTTTGATTACGTGGTACTATTTTAAAAAAAAAAAAAAAGAAGTTACTGTTCACGGATACTATTCATCCGGGAAAAAAAAAGATGATGGGAGTATTCTTATTAGAAAGCATCTACGAGGACAATGTTAAGTTTGATCCAACATTGCCTCCTATTTTTGACGATTATCTTGAAGAGGGAACATGTGATATTCTTGATTATGAAGTTGCACGATCTATACATTTTTATAAGGTCAACTTTGAAGAAAAGGAACGAAATCAAATTCCGTTTGACAAGATTGTAGGTGATACATGTTACGGTTGTTTAAGAAAACTGAGAGATGATTTTGATAATCTCGTTCAAGATGGGTGGCATGATGGAAGCAAGTTAAGATGGTACAAGAGGACTTGGAAATCAAGCTTATTACTAATGATTGTCATCAATTTTGCATATTGACTTGTAAGATTGGTATTTGATCCTGGAGGGTTACGACTGCATGAATTGAGGACAATTCCTTTCGAAGGGAGAGGGGATGATCCAAAAAATAATGTGCTCAAATAAAGATGACGAGTTTGTGATGAAAGTCAAAGATACGATCTGCAACTAGTCACGCTAGCTTATATTATTTTATTGTTATTTAATTATTTCAGCATATTTACTATATGTCGTAATTAGGTAATATCAGAATAAGGCAAGACAACTAGATTAGCTTTAGGAAAGTCAACTTAAGGAAAATCTGATATGTCTTTCTATTCAGTTTGGGAGTATGAAACAAGGCAGCTAGGTTGATTATTAACTAGTATAAATATAGCTCATATGTATTGCTTATGAGAAGACATTGAATGAATAAGAATTAAAGCTGGAGCTTTTGGTGTTTGCAAATTTTTTAAACATAGGATCGACGAGTTTTCGTTCCAACCTTATTTTTGTTTGACGCGTTTCAGACATTGACACGATTGATAGCAATAGGTCTTGCGATTCAATCACCATTGTTCGAATTATAGGTCTAGTTCGAGAAAATATCCCATTGTTTTGAGATCTTGACGGATTTCAAAGCAAATATCCCTTATTTTATTATTGTTACTTATTCTTATAAACCGCTTCCGCAAATTTTCGTATCAACATCTCATTACGGAGACAAGAAAATAAGCCGACGGGTGGGGGGGCAAAGTGGAGGGGGAGCACCTAATCAACCCACACCCGTAACCATAAAGGAAACACCTAAGACACAAATCAAATGGGCTATACCCATCGACCACACTCGAACCAAAATAGGTCATAACCAGGCGTGGGGGAAGGGGGTGAGGGTATGGGGGAACACACCTTGGGTTACATGCAAGACCGACGACAATACGAAGGATTGGAGAAGGAGGACACCGTCAACCACCAAGACCAACCACCCAAACCACCCGACGGTCAGTCGAAGTAGTGAGATCCGTCCAAATGGGAGCCAAGAAGGAGGAGTGAGGTTAAAACAAAATAAAAGAAAATGAGTGAGAGTGACGACCCATCTCCGGCGAAAAGGTAAGGTGAGGAAGGGGGGTAGTGTGCGGAGGCGGCGGCTCAAGGAGCTAGATTTAGGGTTTTCTTTAAGAGAGAGGGAAGAAATAGGTTAGAGAGAGGAAGCGTTTAACTAATTACGAGTATTATTCTTACTTTTTAGGAAAGTCCACTTGTGTCATCTAACTCTTTAGTTACACCATAAACGTGATCGGTGACCATAATATTAAGTACCGTCAAGTAAGATATTAAATGTTACGTAAATAATATGAAAAAGAGTAGCCTAATTGACATATTTGTGTTCTCTCCAACAAACATCGTTTCCCCTCCAAATAAGTTAATAAAGAGATAAAGTAAAGCTTCTTAAGGGTGTTTCAAATGTACGTCTAAGTAAGGCTTTTAATGTTCAGTTTGAGAGTGTCAAATGAAAGGTTTTTCAAAACAACATTAACACCGTAACCGTCTTAATTATCGGTGCTTAGTATTATGGTCACGATTGTAATCAGGAAGTTGGAGCGCACATGTTAGCTTTCCTGAAAAATAGTGTACAAGTGGAATTAACCTATAATTGAGGGATATAAGTTAGAATCAATAGTAAGTTAGAGGGCATAAGTTCCTGAAAACTAGGGATATAAATGAGATTAGCTCATATTAAATGGGTATAATAGAATTCCCCCAAAAAAACGAATAGACAATTTCCACTTTCCAACTATGTATCATAAGCAAATCAAGAATTTTTACTATCGTTACAAAATTTAAATATAATTTTTTTTGGCAATTTTGCCGTTTCTCCTCAAATCCACGTCATGAATACCATATCTTCCCGTTGAAGTTAGGTCATGAGTACCACCGCTAATGACTTTATCGACTAAACTAGTTGACGATAGATCAATATGAGTTAGTTTAAGTGATAAAAACTCTCTTACTCTATTCACGAGGTTATGGATTTGATTATTACCTAGAACACAAATTCTTGTTTGTGACGGGCAGTATCCGTCACAAGCTTGCGACGGGTACCACTTCCCCTCACAAATGACCCATTTAAGGGAAAAGAGGAAGCACATGTTCCCTCTACCCATTTTGTTAGAGGAAAAACCCGCCGCAAGGTCCGACCCGTCACAAGGGAGACCTACTGTACCTAGAATATGTACGCTTATTTCAACCTAAAAAAGTGAAAGGTAGGATTCTAATGTTACTCTTACACGATTCATTACAACAAAACTTGGAAAAAAATGCAATCAATCTTCTTTTGTGCAGTACATTAACTATTCATTTACAAGAAAATAGTTTTTTTTTTTAATATACACAATGAGTAATTATATACATCACAACACATCTCTAGCCAAAACAAGATTCAAATTCATAACAAATATCAAAGATAAGATAGGTAGTTAGGATTTAGGAAGATGCACTCATGTGAAGCGCGACTAGGCTAGCATATAACCCGTCTTTAAGATGGATTAGTTTTCCATGCTTTCCTTTCTCGGCTATGACACCGTTTTTGACCACCGCGATCACATCAGCATTCTTAATGGTGGATAATCTGTGAGCAATGACAACTGTAGTACGGTTCACCATGACTTGATCCAATGCATCCTGCACAACTTTCTCAGATTCCGCATCAAGTGCACTAGTAGCTTCATCGAGCAGTAGGATTTTTGGATTTTTTACTATGGCACGAGCAATTGCGACTCGTTGTTTTTGCCCTCCCGATAATTGCACTCCTCGTTCCCCAACAATTGTATCATAACCCTGAAAATAACTTTCACTCGGTAGAGTTAGTGATATGAAATATATCGAGACAAAAAATAGGTTCTTAAATGATATTGAAAGTAACGTTATTCAACGTGAAAAGTGACCCTTTAGCTAGGACAACGAGGTTTGACATGCCCAATACAAGAATAGTTGATAAAAATGTCAAAAGCACACCAGTTAGTACCAATGCCATTACCTGCTGCAAGCTAGAGATGAACTTGTGAGCATTTGCCTGTTCGGCAGCAGCGATAATCTCAGCCTCTGTGGCATTCCCTCCCTTTCCATAGGCAATGTTGGCACGAATCGTGTCATTAAATAGAGTAGGTTCTTGACTAACAAGCCCAATTTGTTGCCTCAACCATTGCAACTGCAACTTCTGAATTTCCACCCCATCAATGGTGATACATCCAGAATTGGGATCATAAAATCTTTGCAACAGCGATACTACTGTCGATTTCCCACACCCACTTTCTCCCACAAGAGCCACGGTCTGGCATTTAATCAGAAGAACACTTATTTATATCACAATAGAAAAGAAAGTCAAGTATCATCATTAGTGTTTTTTTTAATCGAAAACTACCTTTCCGTGATGAATAGTCAAGCAAAAGTCTTGGAATATCTGTACATCGGGTCTAGTGGGATATGTAAAGCTCACATGCTGAAACTCAATATCCCCCTTAACTTGTTCCAAAGTCGTCCCTGTTTTGTCGCGTGGGTCAATCTTAGATTTGCGATCCAGAATCGCGAACACAGAAGCAGCAGCACTCTTTGCTTTACTGGCGTCGGGAACCAAGGAGCTTGATTGTGATATTCCCATTGACGCCATGGCTAGTGCAAAGAAAACCTGCACTTATCACATCGTTAGCTGTTTCAACAAAATTCAATCACAAAATGTACGATGCATTTGAGCACAAATACTTACTCGGAACACATCAAGAAAAGTTGTTTTTCCATTGGCGACAAGCTGAGCTCCAGCATAAAAACTAAGAGCATAGACGCAATAAAGTAAAGCAAAGGATATTCCAAAACCCGCACCGCTAATAAGTCCTCGCTTGATTCCAGCTGCAATAGGGCCTTCACATTTCTTTTCATAAAGCTGCATTACCTTCTCCTCAGCACAGAACGACGCAACAGTTCTGATACTCCCTACTGCGTCATTAGCAACATGGCTGGCCTCCTCGTATTTCTTCTGCAATCATAGAAAAAGAAGAGGCAATTATCAGCCCGAGTTAACCGGTAAGTCAATGTGGTACTTATGACTTGGGTTCGAAACCCATCAACATTAGATGCAGCTCCCTTTATATAATAAAAAGATGAAGAAGCTATTTACAATAAACTTCAGTGAAACACCGATAATAGTGACTTTCCGGCATGAAAGGGCGAGAGAATGATGATATTTGTCGGAGCTTCGGTATTATAATCAATTGATGTGAAAAAAGTATGAGAAAAAAAATGGTTAGTAATAGTAATAGTGAACGAAAAAGTGGTTCAGAGGTGTGATAGTATAGTATAGACCGTGATATTGTTTAGTATAACTTGTGATATTGTATCATGGACTCACGGACTCAAAAAGATATGGTGGACTCACTGACTCAAAAAGATATGGTGGACTCACTGACTCAAAAAGATATGGTGGACTCACATGATTCTAATTATGTATATATATATATATATATTATTTTTTTTTTTCCTTTTTAAAATATATTGCTATGTTAGATGGGCAAAAGTAAATATGTCTGGCGAGAATAATGAGAAAGAATGAGTGATGACCTTAGCATCCTCACTGAATCCTTTCATGAACTTCACTTGAAAGTAGCTATTGAGTCCTAAAAGGGGAACCATTGCAAGAATAATAAATGCTAAGATCCAATTTGCAAGGAAAGCAATCAGCAGGCCAGCTATTGCTGTAGCAATATTTTCAACGAGCAAACCGAGTGCATCTCCCACCAAACCACGCACACTCGCAGCATCAGACGACAACCTCGCGCCAATTGCCCCACTTGAATTTTCAGGCTCATCAAACCAACCAACCTCCATGTGGATTACTTTCTCGAAGCACATAGATCTTATCCTTTGTATTAACTTACACCCAGCCACTGCAAAGAAGTAGGATCGAGCTGGGGATGATAGTAGTGATGCCACTGCGAATACTACAAATATTAGGGCCCAAAACCTTGAATCCGATTTTAACTCAGGAGGTGGCTTGAAAAACATAACGATCACACTTGATAAGAGTACACTAAACAAGGGAAGTATAACACCACTGACAATGGCAAATAGCACTCCAAGAATAAGTGTTGGTATTTCGGGCTTGTTAAGAGCAGCAAGACGCCTTATCGAGACTTGTGGCCTTTCTTCAGGACGTGCCTCAACGTCACTGTCCGGCGTGGAAGTTTCACCAGCGTCAATGGGTACTCCAACAATTGAGAATGAGAGACGCTTGCTGCTCACCCTCCCAGAAGACCCGAGACTTGATGATCGTAAGGACGATCTTTTTTTACTTGCCTGCCTTAACATATCCCCATCTTTATCAGATTGTCCATAGTCTTTAGTCATTTCCTGTAAATGTATAAGTTGAGAATATGCTCCCTCTGCATCCTTGACTAACTCAGAGTGCTGACCTGATTTTGCGCATAGTGAAGAAACAAATCTCAATTACTTAATACCACACAGCCAACAATAGTAGCCTGGTACCTAAAAAGGCTCCAATCTATTGTTGGTATGGGAACCCATGCATTGAATGTAGATATATGATTTTGAGTCATGATGAAAATTGCAGCGTGAACTATGGAGTGTTTATGCATAATAAAGTTACAAGATTACCTTTCTCAACCACCTTTCCTTGCTGAATGACTGCAATAATATCAGCGTTACGCACTGTACTCAAGCGATGGGCAACTACAACAGTTGTTCTATTAACCATTATCCTGTCTAATGCTTCCTGCACGACCCTCTCAGATTCTGCATCAAGTGCACTAGTAGCTTCATCCAAAAGTAAGATACGCGGATCCTTCAAAATGGCTCGTGCTATAGCGATTCTCTGCTTCTGTCCACCAGATAGTTGAATTCCGTGCTCACCAACCAATGTTTCTAGTCCCTACACTTTAAGTATGCCAACGACTCAATGTCAAATTGTTGATGAAAAAGATACTCTACAGAAAAAGAAAAATATATAGTAATAACCTGTGGTAATTTATCAATAAACTTGGTGGCATTTGCGAGCTCAGTGGCAGTTTTTATCTCTTCGTCTGTAGCTCCATCTTTTCCATACCCAATGTTATCTCTGATTGAAGAACCAAACAATACTGGCTCTTGACTTACTAGGCCGATTTTCTGCCTTAACCATCTTAGCTGAAATTCTTTTATGTTGATTCCATCAACTAATACTTCTCCAGCATGTGGATCATAGAATCTCTCAATTAAGCTAATAACAGTTGATTTGCCACTACCGCTTTGTCCAACTAATGCTACAGTTGTTCCACTTTTGATTGAAAGCGAAAATCCACGAAAAATTTGCTCATCTGGTCTGGCTGGATAACTAAAATAAATGTCTCTCAACTCAACATCACCATGAATATCATCTAGAATTTTCCCAGTTGGATCATAAGGATCAATATCTGCTTTCCTATTGATGCTTTCAAACATCTTGTATGCTGCGGCTTGACCTGCGGCAAATGCGCTCATGCTCGGTGATGCTTGCCCTAGAGACCTATATCAATTGTATTAGTTTTTTTTTTTGATAATATAATTGATGCAATAAAGAAGCAATATACTCGGATGCAAACAAACACAGATGTCTAGTGTCGTTGACTCAACAATATTCTTATGTTGATGTAATTGTGTAAAGGGAGCCACAAGGGCAAATATGATGCGGAGTTGATGACAGCAGCTAAGTTAACCATATTGCAATGCCATGAAAATCACCCACACCTATAGCCCAAAAGAATCTAGTACCCCAAACACTCACATGGAACCAGTCAAGACTGCTACAATGACGCTAATGACATCACCACCAGTGTAATTCCCTTTAAGAATCAACCTTGCCCCGAACCATACGGCTAAAGCATAACTGCAAAAGACAACAAACAAAACGACTCCCAATCCTGTTCCTGCAGCCAATCCTTCCTTAACACCTGATTTGTAGGCAGTGACAATAGACTTGTTGTATTGGGTAATTGCATGTTTTTCCCCTGTAAAAGAAGCCACCTGAAGCAGAACATGTTACAGACTTAGAATTTTAAGTGTGTCGCTTACAAAATTATAATAAAGGAAATCTAACATCATAAATGAACGTAATGTACTCACTGTTCTGATTGATCCTATAGTTTGCTCTACAATAATTGCTGCCTTCGCGTAAGAAGCCTGCCCTTGTGTCGCCATCTTCGATAAAAACATGCCCATAAGTGCACCAGCAAACACAAGAGGAGGTATCGTAGACAGCATGACAAGAGTAAGAAGCCATCCTTTGATGAATGCGATGACAAATCCTCCAAGGAAGGTACAGATTAACTGTATAAATTGCCCTACCTATACAATTGAAGAAAAAGAGAGGACACATAAGTTTAAATAGAAAACATGAGCGGAAAATGAGATCTAGTAATAAATGTTACCTTCTCTCCCATGGCATCTTGTATAAGAACAGTATCACCCGACATCCTGCCAACAACCTCTCCTGACTTTACTTCTTTGTCAAAAAAGGCGACATCTTGCCTGAGAATAGTCTTTAGGTACAAGTTCCTCATTCTTGATGCCTGCCTTTCGCCTGTGACCATCCAGCAAGCCACCTCTACAACATGATATATAAGTACTCTTATCAGTTGACAACCAGATTCATATGAGACTCTTTAAACAGAAGGCATAGGATTCACTATGCTTACGGAGGAATGAAGCTACTCCTGATGCGATGGCCAAATAGACGAATTTAAGAGCCACCTACAGTGAAAGTTCCTGCTCATTAGGTGCACAGAATGGGCGTGTTAATAAATACGAGAAGTACTTGGAAGAAAGTTCACCTTAGTGACAACATTGACGACATGTTTAGTATTTTGATTCTGACCAAAGGCATCAATGACATCACCTATAAGAATGGCCATCAAAGGCAAAGACACACCATTTACAGCAGCACCAATAGAGCCAATGATCATCATTGCCATATCAGTAGAGTCTGCGAAAGAGAAGAGCTTGTAGAACGGAATTTTATTAGCCGCTTCAGTCTCTTTCTTTTCAGTCTCCTTATGATGATTTTGTCCTGCTGTTTCGCCATTGGAAGTTATCGCTTCATCGACTCCACTCATGGCCTCTACAAATTGATAAGCTTGGTTACCTGTAATGAGTAGCAACATTCAAGAGTAATTATGATTGACTAGTGTTATCTGTGCGAAATTATCATTAAAACAACAGTATTACACATGATCATTTATTAATACAAATTGATACGCATTTTTTTTTCCGGAAATACAATTCACTCGTCATATCGTCTTTGACATCGTCATCCAAAAATAATCCAAGGAGACATAAAACCAAAGAATGTAAAATAAAAACGAATCTACCCATCAAACATTCTCAACATTATCCTAAAATAATTAAGATCAAGTTTAATATTTGTAACTTGATTTTTCAATTACACTAAGCCAAACTTGCCCATGTGTTCACAACAAGCTCAAACAAAGGTCACATGAGTTTAGTACCGACTCTTATGACTTTACTAACTAAAGTTAGTTGATATCTGCGCAGTTCAAAGCATAGTAATTCTAGAAAATGTACGTGAAAATAATGTAACGAATGCAATGAGTCAATGACCCAATCTCCCGCCTAGGCATTTCAACAAACATATGGTGTACATGAAACATTAATGCTACAAAATGGTCTAACACGACGCATTTACGAGATTTATTCGTTGTGAAACTGGATGCAAGTGTTTTAACAAGTGAAAGAACATATCGTAATCACTGGTAATATTAATGGCAGTAACAAGTCCCAAAATAAAAGTATTTCTACGTAAACATATAAAGTTACTTTATTATCACCTAAAGATTGGACTAAAATACATCAAAAAAATTCCGTTTGCGGTGTCCCGGAACCCCGGAAAGAGGCTCCTGGCTCCGCCACTGATTAGTGGATGCGTTTGCATTGATTATCCGATAAGTGAATCTCATCAGTAGTGGATTCCGGGGGTGTACGAGATATTAGGGGTGCTCGTCCCTCTCGACGATAAAATATGTTGTAACATTAATACTATTTTAAATTATGGCGTTGTTTGGGAAAAAGTATATCATCTGAAATTAGTAGATTTCGACTTAAACAGCAGAATGACCAATTAATCTAGTAATTTCATGTGTTTGGTTAATAGCATATTCAGATAGTATATTAGTCGTAATCTACTCTTTTTGAATATGCTGCTAATAACAGCATATTGTAATAACATACTCAGTTTATACATGAAAATGGAATATTTGCCATATAATTTGCTAATTACCAAACATATTTTCTTAATCTGCTAATTTTTTTTTTTGGTCAAACCTGCAACTAAAATATGTCAACCGTATTCTGCTAACGCTGTTTGATATCATGAAGTTGCTTTTGTTATGGCATTTAAGCACTTGTTTTTAAAAATATTTATATTTAGTTAAGACTCAAAAGACAAAATGACCTCAATTCAAATTCTAGCCGAGCTTGAAATTTTTCCGTGCCAAGTTCGAGCTTCAACTTGCCCGGCTCGACGAGCTTCGAGCACGAGCCCAAATCAACACATTTACACTCCTAGTCATCAACAATTTAATTGAACATGGTTGACAATAAAAAAAATGCACCATGAACAAAATGCAAGTTAATTAGATAAAAATTACTCTTATTTTATAAAAGCTCGGTAAAAGCTCAGCTCGTGTCAGCTTGGCTTGAGAAAAAACTCGCGAGCGGCTCGAACATGTGTAATTAGAAAAAAAAATGCTCTTATTTTATTGTTATTATATATTTGTATCACTATATCAAATGTTGTCATTGATTTACCCAATATTTTATATGTAACCGTCGATTGAAAGTATTAAAAGAAAAAAAAAACAGAAAATTTGAGGATATCTCGAGCTCGGGTTAAAGCTCACAAGCTTGATGATGAGCCCAATTTATGCAAGCTTGGGTAAGCTCGAGCTCATGTTTTGCTTTATGACCACAAGTCGAGCAATGTCAAGCTGGAGCTCTACTCGTCTAATCATCAAACATATATTTTGAACACAACTTCTCATTGAAGATGAGACATATTCGTCCCCGATTCCCCTCTTACAAGGACGCAAGTAGGGATCCATTTAATTTCCCACTTGCCTTCGCACTTGCCTCATTGTGAAAGGGAAGTTAATCCATTTTCATTAAAAATGGATATGTACGGTTTTCAATGAGACCAACTAATTTTGGAATATCAAAGCCCAAAGGTAATCTAAAGAACGTTTAGTTAGAGATTTCAAGAAAGGGAAAGAGAAAAGGAATTAATTGTTTGCATTTTGGTTGAGCAAATGAATGATTTTTTTCAATTAGCAAACCCCCAAACCCCTCGACAAACTGATTCCCCAGTTCCCCGGTCCCCGACTCCCCACTGTCTCTAGGGCTTAGAATTCCCTTTCCTTTTCCATTCCATTCCATTACCCATTTTATTTTCACCCTCCCGTAAAACTCACATACTAGACACCCTCCTACCACCGTCCGTCGGCTGACCTGCCACCTCTCTGGCCCCACCTGCTCACCGTCGGCGTCTCATTTCTCTCTCTTCAATTCAAAGTTTGTCCTCTTCTCTCTCTCCAAACTTATCCTTCTATTATTATATTATATAGTTTTAATTACTATGATTAATTTATCTAATTTTTAGGGTTTTTTTCTCCGATTTCTGATTTCATAATTAGTTTTTTTTTTTTCTAATAAAGCGCGCACTAAGTCGTTTTATAATAGAGGGGAGGGAGGGGATTCGAACCCAGGACCTATGTAATATCCGTCTTAAGCTTAAGAGGAGTCGAGTATCATATCACTTGTGTATATAAGACAAATGTATTGTTTTCCCTATGTATTCTTATATACACAAGTGATATATATTGCTCGAGACGGATACTGTTGTCTTAAATGAGAATTTGTGATTTTCCATAATACATCCGTCTTGACCACCAGACTAAGATATTGATTTTAAAGTCGGAAATCAATATCTATTACTAATCCATGTGCAATATTTCGTATAGAAATGCAAGCATAGTTGTTCACTTGTTTGATAGTATTTGCTTTTCCTAATCATGTAAATAACTTGTTAATTATATTTGCTTAGTAACTTGTTTTATATTGGTATAGAAATTGTTTGTCAATGTATTGATTTGTAGAGATCTCGTCCCCATTGTTAGTTAAAACAGGGGTAATATAGCATTGGAACAAGACGATATTATGCGTAAAAGAAATATCGTGCTCCTTAGAAAGTATTTTGTCCCTTATAAGCCTAGGGTAGCCACAAAATCAATCCGACACCGACTTTTGTAACTTAAGCAAGAAAACAAAGAAATTTTATATGGTTTAGTATAGAGTAGGAATCTTAATTTTTTCTTATGATTTTCTCATCACAATATTCCTCTATTTATAAGGGAGTATGTACCCTTTGACAATGCTGTCAAAATTCATGAGACGGAATCATTATGAAGGGACACGAATCTAATCCTATACATCAGCAATTTAGGCGCTAAAATGCTAATTTGAAAATATCAAGTCGATGGACTTGTAAGCCTGGTTGATCGACTTCACTTGCTATCGAGCAATGCTTCATTTTCACGTCTTCTTCTATCCTTACATCCCGTAAGCTCAATACTTTGTTTATATATGAACGTGCACTCCACACTCCCTATTCATATTATAACATCATGGGCTTTCGTAGGATTCTACTACGATATGCAATTATACTTAAACGGCGGATGACACTCAAATCACCAACACCTATTCCCCTTTGTTCACGTCTGACATTCTGTTTTCACTTTTTTTTTTCTATTTCATGTTATTGGAATTTTTAGTATTTTGCACAATGGTTTCTTTTGTAAATAATATTGTTATGGGTATATATATTAGACAAATGATATGGTATGGTTCATGTTTTTTTTTTTTTTTTTTTTCAGAAATGGATCGTAATGGTCTTTCTTTGAAAAGGAGGAGAGATTTGGACTTTATACGATATGTTATTATCATGATCAATTGTGTTGTATTGCTACATTTGATGTGGTATACCATTAGGAAGAGCATACATGACTCTCAACATTTAACATTAGATAAACAAACTAGAAGAAAACGAAGATCGGTGGATGATGAGAAACCTTGTTTACTTTGTATCAGTTATGTTTTTGTCATGTACGAACTTGTGACCGTTTGTATTATTTTTAATACTATGTTGTGGTTTTTAATTTCAATTAGCTTTGTTTTTCTTACTTTATGTTGTTATAATGTTTTAGTATGATGAATGAAAGTATTGCTAGTGGAGGTGGAAGAGGCAAGAACAAACGTTTTTGGACTAAAGAAGAAGACAATGCTTTGATAACCGCCTTATCCGACTTGAATGTCGATCCACACTGGAAATGTGAACATGGATTTAGAAATGGTTACATGGTGCGGTTAGAAGAGGTTATTGGCAAAGCTATGCCTGGTTGTGGTTTGAAAGCTTTACCACACATTGATTCTAGGCTGAAAACACTTGTCACCAAATTTAGGGCCATTGTTCAAATGTTGGGTACAAGTGGTTTCAAGTGGGATGATGAGAAACACATGATTTCTGTGCAGAGATCAGTGTATGATGAGTATTGTAAGGTAATCAAGCTTACGACTATTTGTTTATATGTTCATTTTGTATTCAAGCTATTTATTTGTTGATTAAATTAAATTTCACTTCGTAAAATGTTAGGTTCATCCAAACTGCAAGAACTTATATGGAAATGCTTTCCCTCACTTCAACGCATTATCGGAAATTTATGGCAAAGGCTATGCAACTGGAAAACTGGCTGAAACTTTCGTCGATGCTATTGATAATATGGAGAAATCTGCCACCGTTCAAGTTATGATTGATTCGAGTGATGATGAAGATACTATTGTTAGTGGTAATGGAAATCAAACAGTGGAGTCCGCCCCTCCATTAAAAAAAGTGAAGCGAGATAACATTTTTGAGCATGAGGAAAGTAAGAAAGAAACTGAAACTGAAAGTGCTAGTAATCCTGAATTGGCTAGCTTGCAAGCGTTTATGAAAGACATGAACGTTCATCTTTCTACCATGGCTAAAGTAATGTCCCGTGCCGATGAGCGTGAGCAACAAATAGCGGAGAAGAGTGAAACAGTGCTAGATGTACTACTTGCTTTGGAAGGTGTTACTCCACAACAAGCTTTGGAAGTAGCTCAGATCTTGACTGCACAGTCAAATAAGCTCATGATTTTTTTCAAGTGTCCCGATGCTTTGAAATGCATGTTTGTCAAAAGTCTTCTTGCTTAAAATTATGGTGAGGTTTCTTAGTCTATGAAAGACTATTAGTTGAACTTGTAATATATTTTACTTTTTTATGCTTATTATTAAGTAGAACAATGGTTTGTATTTTGGACAAGCGGTAAAATTGGTGAATGAAGTTATCTCGAAAAAAGTTTGATGGTAATATGCTGATTATTGATAACGTTGCATACCAAAAAAGAGGTAGTTCAGGATGCTATTGGTGGATGTGTGAGAAGAGTCCTAAATGGACTTGTGCGAAGAATATGATATGGAGTCCATACACGAAATAACCCGAAACATGGCTTACTGGCCTGGTTTATCATTCCACAACATTGAACACAAAGTCTAAGCTGCTGAGGATAGGTGTGGGAGAGGATGACAATTGCTGCTTATGTGGTTAAGAGACATAAGATCACTTGTTCTTTTAACTGCGTATATAGTAACACACCGGAGCGGGAATTAAATATTCAGACTGGAAGTAACACCTGCTATGCAAACGCTAACGCTGGAATTGTGTAGAGGAGGAAGAGGTTCGAAGTTAATGAAAAGAGTTCAAGCTCTTCTGGTGACTGCAGGCAGGTACCATATACCACATATGGTACCTGCGCAACAAAGTTCGTGTTGATGGGGTGATCGATAGACCAGATATTGGCGTCGAGCTAATAGTTCAGGAAGCGAGATGTAGATTAGATGCTAAGATTAATATGCCAGTTACTAATAGGGATAAAATTTGAATAGAAAGAAGAAGGTTGTTGGGTTATTTACTCTATCAAGGTTGAGGCCTTGATTTAAGTTGTGTATTGACATTCTTTTTCATTGATTTATAGGACAATGCTAGGCGCCACTGTGTGGTACCCACTCTCGGCATTCCCACGTGCCATTATGTAGACCCGTTATTTTAGGGGTTCCTATTTATAGCATGTGGGAGGGTGGTGCCGAGATTGGATATCCCTCGATGTCGTCATCTCATTTTTCTTATACTAGGGGTGTTACTTACATTCACAAACAAAAAAAAAGGAAAATAATGAAGTGATGTCCCACTTCGCGTCTAGGGTGTCATTTCGTAAGAAAGTCAAATGTTTGTTATCGTGTGTTTTATCTAGGAACGGGGTGTCCTAGAATCTCAAAATCTTAGTTATTAAAACACAGGTTTAAGATGGGGGAGATACATACTAAATTACATGACAAGTTGTTTAAAAAATCTTAAAAGTTTTTCCACTCGCTATTAGTTGTTAAAATAATTTTTAAGTTTGTCCCATATTGGTGGGATAAATGATGCTGGGACAAATGGAAATACATAATTTATAGGTGAAAGTATTGTGTAAGATAAATTGGCCATTTGTGGATAATAAGAGTGGATCAACTAGTGTAGGCCTAGAACTTATATGAATCAAGGCTAGAGCAGGCGATTGGACCAATTCGATATCATTTTTCAGACGGTAGTATTGTGTCTTAGAGGAATTACCCTAATAATGAGGGAAAATTTCCCTATGGACAGTATCAGTAAGGGCCCGCCTTAGTGCCAACTCGTTTTAATTATTTGTTCTAGTATTAGTATCATGTGATAGTATTTAGATTCGTTTTAAAAATAAAACGAATACTGTGTCCTAAACAAAACTTACTCCTTTGTCTCCTTGTATGTATATCCATTTCTTAAAATTTGGCTTACATAGACTTGTAGATAGATTTGTTTAGTTTGGAAGGCTGGTATGTATTTCATGAGTCATGACAAAAGAAAGATCGTGCACATACAATATAGTACAATAAGTGACATAGACTTACCGAGATAGACTAGACGTCGAGAAGCTTGGGTTAGTTGGGTAGGTACAGCAATTATCCTTGACACTTTTATAGTGAGTTTTGATCTTAAAATGTCCTAAATTGTACGGCTCCTTGACCTTTATAAGCTACTCCCACCAAGACAAACAAGAAAAGGTCTAAGCCTTTGAATTTTATTAAATAATTGAGCAACCAATTAGTTTATCACATTCTCATTTAAGAATTGACATTATCCGTCTTAAGCTTAAGATTGGTCAAATACATATCAAATCACTCTACTTATTACCTATAAAATACCAAAAATTTTGTATTTATTATCAACATGTGTTAGTATTTGACTTGTTTTAAGCTTAAGAGTTAAGATGGAGAGTGCCATCTTAAGCAAAACTTACGGTTAATTTATATACCTGGTATAGAAAGTACAAAGTATTTCGCGTGTGTGACTTAGGGGAACACGAGATTGGTAATGGCAACTTCTTGTTTCCATGACCTCATGCAGATATTATTGTTTAAAACGTTATTAGGGGTCATAACGAGTCGAACCGAGTTTGAGGTTGGTCTTGCTTGATTTATGCTCAAGAAATAAAATTCGATTTCGAGTTTACCCAAGTCTGAAAAAATTATGCTCGTTATCAAGCTTGTGAGCTTAATTATTTCAATCTCGAACTCAATTCGAGCATATATACAATATGAAAAATTTCGTTTTTTTTCTTTCGATATTATCAATAACAAACCCCTAAGGTTATATATACAAATTATTGGCGAATGAACGAGAACAATTGATACGTGTGATACAAAAATATATGCATGATAAAATATTCTTACAAAATATGAGTAATAACTTATCTAATTATACAAGTTCTAGCCCGCGAGCTTTTCGAGCTAGCTCGGCTTGACTCGTTAAACTCTCGAGTTGAGCCTGAGCTCGACTCGAGATCGCACGAGCAGGGCTTTGACCGAGCACAGCTCGAGTTGCTCACTAGTTGTCTCGTCTCATTATCACCCCTCGTGTTTATACTGATATATTGTGATATATGCTCGTTTTATATAAAAACACGCATCTATTAATTTCAATAACTATTTGTTTTTGTTACATAATAATAGGACTTTCGGACCCCGAAAGGATGTGGTATTTGGTGAAATTCTAAAGGGTCGCCGGTTCAAGCCTATCAAAAGTAATTTTGTGGAGTATTTATGACCTGACGTTATGGCTTTTAGACTTCGAGCATGTCACCCCCGGGTGACTGACCTGGTATTTGTGGTTTGGAAGCTTTTACTTATAATCGATGATTTACCCAGAACGACACCAAAAATAGCAGGGGCAGGTTCTTCATCACCCACAAAAAAAAAGACTTTCAAACATGTAAAACCGTTGTGTTTTATAACTGGTGTGCTTTAATATATTTATTTATGATGTTTCTTGGTCCAACTTGCTTGAGGTTCGTCATGTCAAGTTGTGGGATGATGACCATTCTTTTGAAGTTCTAATAAATATGAATAAAACAAATTATATGCTGTTGTCTTAGTAAAACCAATGGGTGCATGCATTTTGAATTTATGATTCATGACAAAAGATTGATAGAAGAGGAAGGTGACCTTGTGTTCTACAAAATGGTTTTGACAATATTTTGATTCGTTATACTTTGAGACTATCTTCGAGTCAGTCTTTAGACCTTGTACTTTTGACCTTAGAGTAATGGCAATGAAGGTTATTAGCATTGAGGTTGTCACCAGAAACTTTTAAAATAAAGTTTATCTCATTACAAAAAAATATTGTTCTTAAATTAACAAATTTAGTTTGATATTACAAACTAATTCTTTCAAAAAAAAACAAGAAAAATTGTAGGTACTAATGAGTAATTAACTAAATAATTCATTTAATAATTAACTATGGTCTTACGTTTTCTATTGTGACAAAGACTTTTAATTATTGAGATCGTCAAAATAAGACATTACAAAGGAAAACTTTATGAAAAATATATTTCATTGCACTTGCCATGTTTAAGTTTCAAATGGATATACATATACTCCGTATTAAACATATATCTTGACTCTCGAATGACAACATAACTTTCATGAAGAAAATGGGTTAACTTTATTCTGGTGATACTAAGTTCAGTTCACCATATATACATAGTTACATGATATTGTTTTATAGATATAATTATATAATTAAAATAAATGTATATCGGTATGGTATGACTGAAATTCACCACCACCTGGTGACATCTTAGCGGTGCCCTTAAAATATTAGTTATACAACATTTATAATTGTTGACAAAATTAACAAAATTCAAACTTCTATTCCGTAGAAAATAGAAATCAAACAATTTGGCACATCTTACCTTTTTATGTCGTTATATAAATTACAAATTAAAAATAGACGAGAACTCATATATTGTAGGAGATATAAAACCTCAAATAGGATGATACAACCATAGTTGGATAAAAGTTGTATAACCATAACAAATCTAACTGGTCTTATATGTATTTTTTGTTTCAAACGTCTAAATTGTGTTGGTTATATTTTAATTTTTAATGAAGCTTTCTGTATCATTTTCGAGTTGAGTGTTTATTTATATGCTTATATCCGTACATAGCATATTGAAAAAACAGGGCTAATATGAACGAGTTGCTTTCGTGAATAGAAGAAGGTTAAGTTTGTAAATCTCTTCACATTTCAACATTTCAATCGTAATTTTTTTTTAAATTAAGTTTAATTTCTAAGAGCACGTGCATTGATGATCATTTCTTGTACGCCAAGTTTATGTCTTACATAGTCACATAGCATTTGCATCCGAGTAATTTATTTTATCTTGGTGATAACGATTTATACAAATTTATTATACTTTTAACTTTGAACTACTTTATTTATTCTTGTAAAAAAGTACGAAGTAGCATGGAGTCTAGGTTCTACGAGCATCTAAATTGATTATTTCTGTATGAAAGAGTCTACGTGACATAACAATTAACAACTGCATTGTGTTTTTTTATCTTGATATGATGATGACGACTCTTATTTTACCTCTTGAAAATCAAGGGGCGGCTCAAGGATTTTACAAATTCTCATTTAAGACGGATTTTTGATGTCCTAAACTTAAGATGTGTCAAATATATACCAAACTTTTCACTTTTTGACTAAGAAATACCAAAAAGTTTGTTTTTATTATCACTTATCTTTATTTATTTGACGGAGAGAGAGGGGTGACCGGGTGGCTTTTATTTATTTGTAATTTGAGCTTAATTAGCACAAATAAGATCCTACAACCAGATCTATATGATCAGCATTGTACATCCATTACAATTCTAATTGAGTTTATATGCAATCTTTTCGAGTTTTTAAAATTATTTTGTTACATTTTAATTTTTTAGGTGTCAAATTAAAATCTAGTTGAACTTATATGTATTACTTTTGAGTTTAATTGTAATATTTTGACTTTAAAATTTATATAAAGGCGCTCGAATTCTTTTCAATAAAACTTGTAAAACGTACATATAAGCTAACTTTCTTTATTATAAAAGCTCCAAATCTATACAATCAGTTGTATACAACTGGTTGTATAATCTACTAAATGCTTAATTAGTTTATTACAATGCATTTAATTAAAATGTTATTCTAAACAAATAAAATAGGAAGATAAATAATAAGGACTGAGAAGTTAATATATTATTCTCAGTAATATTGAGCAATAACTTTTACAAAACATGTAGATAAGACAAAAATGCATTTGAGTTTTTGCCTAGGACCTGACAAAACTGACCCGACATGAATAACCCGACCCGATAAGGTTGACCCGAGACCCAAAAGCGACCCGAAATTGCCTGACCCGAGGATGACCCGAAACCCGAATTGACCAGACCCAAACCTTGACTGACCCAAAAGAGGTTCGATCCAAAATAACCCGACCCGAAACCACCGACCCATAGACAACCATATTTGAAAGGATCATAAATGGCTCAATTTATTATGATTAGATATGAAAATGAGACGAGACGACCCACGTGTTGTTCAAGCTTGGCTTGGTCCAAGTCGGCCCGTGCGAGTTTGGCTCGACGCCGAGCTTGACTCGGAAACTAACTTGATCATTATGACCTGAAAATGGCCTAAATAAATGAGACATAAGTATAAAACGACCCGACCCAAAATGACTCATACCCGAAATGGCCCAAACCCGAAGTGACCCAAACCCGAAAGCAACCCGACCCGACCCGACCCGAAAGATTGAGCCTCGAGATGACCCGACCCATACTGATGCGACCCAAACCCAACCCGTTTGACCCATTTGCCAGGTCTACTATTGCCTATTGGTACATTAGTTAAGTGATGACTCACAATTTCACATATAATAATCTTTCTTCACCCAAGGTTCAATGTGTGTACAAATTACAAAGATTTGGTGTCACGGTCAAGCTATATGCACTAGTTAAATGTTTTTGACTAATGACTTTTGTCTTTGAACTTAAGTGGAAACATAATATAAGCTTTTCTGATGCCTTATTCGTATTATCCAAAAGTCGATTCATTAAACAAAAAATGAAACTGTTGTCATTTAAATTGGAGGAAATAAAAATTATATGTTGAAAAGTAATTTATGGAAAAAGTGAAACTATTCTCCTTTAACTTGGGAAATAAGAATCACAAAAAAAAAAGTTAATTATTATCTAGTGCATAATAACGCATACTTTCTCCTTTATAATGATCTTTCATGTTGTTTTCCTCACATTAAAAGCATATTCTCTTTTAATATTGACTCATATAGACGCCTTTCAATTGAATGTTGACGGATGCTCTAAAGGCAACCCTGGTCCAGCGGGTGCAGGCGGAATTTTTCTCAATAATAATGGAAATTGGATGTTTGGTTTTGTGACAAATCTCGGACATTCTACAGTGATGTTAGCTGAATTGCGTGAGATCTGGTTTGGCCTGATTTTGGCAGGTAGGATGGGCTTGGAACAACTTATCATTAAGTCTGACTCACAAGTGGTGGTAAACCTCATCAATAAAGGGAGGATTGATAACTTATTTTATGGCCCTCTAGTTATTATAGATTGTAAGCGACTGCTTGAAGGAGGATAATATTTGCTTCGACATATCTATCGCGAGGCTAAATTCGTCGCAGACAAATGATCAAATATGGCTTTGTCATTTCCTTTTGGTGACCATGAGCTTCACATTCCTCCACAAGGAATCCAAGGTTTGATGGCTCAAGATGTACAAGGAATGAGTGTTATTCGATCTATAAACATGTAATCGACTTCGGCCTCCTTTATCATCCAAAATAAAAGTATTACTCTCCATTTTTCAATGGTCTCACATGCGATAGTTCAACCATGATTTACGGCATTTAAAACAATCTTCTATTCACTCATTTTTCACAAAATTCTTATTTGTGACAGGTGACTCGTCACAAACTTGCGACGGGTCAAGTCCCTCTCAGAAAGAGTAGGGGGCATTTAAATACTCTCTTTTATTACATTCGATGTTACTACTGTTACTTTCACTACTCCCGCACTCACTATTATTATTTTCACTATTTCCGCATTTAATATTATTAATTTCATTACTCCAGATGCAACCACTATATATTAATTTCACTATTTTCGCGATCATTATTTTTACTTTTACTATTTATATCAGACTTATGTACTTAAATAAATAAATATTTAGTTTTCAATAAGAATGATATTTAAAAATAAAATATTTGATCAGAATGACATTTAAAAATATCTATTATTATACTCTAAAATAAAGTGCAAATCTAAAGAATTATGCAATATTGTATTTTTTGGTAATCTTTAATTATTTACCTACCTATAGTTTCCGAAACCGGATATGCTAAATAATTAACATCTTTATACATCCAACCTTTATAATGTTGGATTTGATGCTTCAAATGTCCCACATTAATTTGGAACATATGTCTAAGTTGAATATGCAATTTTCAAGGTTGACTCATATGGTTTCCAAGTTGATTGTGTGGTCTCTCAAGTCATCATTTACAATATTGGTTATTTACAATGTTTAACTCACTACTTTATAAACCTACACTTATAACTCCAAAACACACAACAAGAACCACTACTCTCTCTCTCTCTCTCTCTCTCTCTCTCTCTCTCTCAAGAACCACAGAAGTACATAAGACTTTAGGCTCAATTGCAAAATACTACCTATTATAGTCAAAAAAATTCAAAATACTACATATTATACATTTTTATTCAAATTACTACCTACAAAACTACAACTTTTCCTAAGTTGCTACTTAATAACTGGATTTGGGACATAAATGACCATCATTAGGTGACTAATTGATTTTTACTCTTTTTTTTATAATTAAATCCTACATAATCTACACTTAATACTCTTACTAATCCTAATCCATTTTTAATCTTTTATTTTTTCATTCTTTTACTCACCCTCTATACATCCACCACCATTAATAGTCACCACCTCAACACCCACCACTCTCTATCTCACTCAAGGTCACCATTTTTACACTATAGGCCACCACCCTCTATCTCACTTCTTAGATCTAGGAATTTCAAATGATAGGGATTTGAGTGCGGTGGTGGTGGTGGGATAAAGTTGGGACCGTGGGACTTAGATGGCATTTTGGTGGTGGGATCGGTGGACTTGGGTGGCCTCGTGGCAGTGGATATGATTTAGGGTGTGGCTAGATTAGGGTCGAGGTGGTGGATACGATTTAGGGTTTGGCTAGATTAGGGTCGAGGCGGTGTTCGGTTGCACACGTGGTTGGAGTAGGTGATAATGAAGATGTGGTCATGTGGTGATGATGGTGGTGATGGTGAACATTGAAAGTTGTGGGGCTATGGTAATTTGTGTGGTGGTGGTGGTTGATTCTAGTTGGTGTTAGCTAAATGGTGGTGGTGTGTCTTTAAAGAGGGATAAATGGGTAAATTATCAAAATCTGAGTTTTTGATAATTTTACATCGATTAAGAAATAATTTAGGTATAAGTTAGCAATTTGAAAAGATTAGTAACTTTGTAGGTAGCAATTTGGAAAAATAAGCATAATATGTAGTAATATGAAAAATCTTGACTATAATAGGTAGTATTTTGCAATTTTTCCAAGACTTTAAAAGTTTCTAAATAACAATTAATATGTTATAGAATAAGAAATGCAATAAACCATATACAAAAGGTAGAGAGATAATAAGGGAAAATAGGTTGAGGGAGAGAATGGAGATTCGATAGGGTTAGTTTATTCATCTCATTCAAGGGGTATATATAATGCATTTTAGGTTAGAAACCTAATTACATAATGGACCATAAAGCCCAATGGACATCCACATGATACGTTTCATAACACTCCCCCTTGGATGTACATTACTGAAAAACAAGACTCGTTAAAATCTTACTAGAAAAAACCCTATGGGAAAAACACCAGTAAGAAAAGCAGAGTGCATTGTCCCTCTACACGCAAATTAATAAGCTGCCTCATTAAAAACTTTCTATGGAAAACCCGGTGGGACAAAACCATAGATAAGGAAAAAGAGTACAACGCGTGGACACTCCCCCCTGATGGTTAAATCACTTGTAAAACGCCATTGCTTCTCATGATGTAGCAAAGTTTCTCGATCTTGAAAATAGCTATCATCGTACTTGATTGACTTTATAGATGTCTTCAGTTGATAGGAGTGGTTGATTGCTTCAAAACTCATAATATGAAGATTGTAATTCGTGCATTTTCACTTCTAGTAAACTTTGTCACTTTTGCGTTGAAAATACTGCACATTTTCTTAACAATGTGCATGCATATGATATGTGATTAAGTTCTAAACTATATGATGTGAAATAACGCAATGATGTAATAGGAAACTAATATGAAAATGCTTATCTTAATCTAAATATGCACATGATGACTCGATAATGAAAACTGTACAGTGTTCTTTTTCATATCCATGATTTGGATGAATTTCAGGTTAATGAGCTCTTTATAAATATGTCGACGGTCGAATGGACTTATAAAGTCCTTATTCAATTGTTCATTGAACATTGCGCGCAAACGTATATCTGTTTCATATGGATATACTTTCATGATCGTACTAGAAGTGTCTAGAATCGACATTCTTCATATATCACACAGTATGTGTAATTCAATATGATAAAACTTTACTTGTTTTACCAACTTCACACGTACTTCCTCCCCCTAAGGTGGTAAAAATTATATACAAGATAGATTGCAATCATTTAAAAACGACCACCTTCGAATGTGATTTCCTATATCACATATAAATGGATTTAATTAGTGGATATAATTGTAAGATTTATAAGGTACTTGGGGAGTAGTGTATGATGTAATTGACTATTAATGTGCTAAATCAAAATGCCCAATTTAAGAAGATCAACTTGTTCACATAATAATAATCAAATTGTGAATTGCAATTGCACAAATTACTCAAATTTGAGTATGTGGTCTTCAAGCCACTTAAAAAAAAACAATATCAATTTGTACAATTGAATTTATAAGGTTTTTGTCCAACCTCGAGTAGTGTACAATTTTATTGTTTAGATCTTCAAATGTCAATCATACCTAATTTTAGTATAGGTATTGCGTGTAATAAAATGTATATGCAATACTTGAAAAAGTCTGAGCACATTACTGTTTGTGTATGTAAAATTAAAGCTTTATGAGAAAATCGGTATAGAAAGAACCCGTACGACCTAAATTTTACATCAATATCATTTTGCTCATACTTGTAAGCCCATGTTGATCATATATGTCTTAACATCTCATGTCAACTTTGATAGTAGTTCGCAATGCATTACAATACTCCATATATTTGGAGTTGGATATGCCTTAATATGTGCAATTGTGCACTTTCTCGGCAAACTTAAAGTTGGATGCTAACTTATAATTAGCTATTATATCATACGTGCGTAAAATAATTTGTTTCCATATGATCAAATATATGATTTGATATAGCCGTATAGATAGGACACATTTAGTGCCTCACGTAGATTGGCAAGATTGATCATATATTAAAAACCGCTTTGAGATATAGGACGATATTATTCCTTTTGAGTAACCATTGCGATTTAAATGTGTTAATCATTACTCCATATGCCGAATAAATTTAAGACTAAAGAAATTGGAGAATTTGACTTTTCATTGAGGTAACGGAGAATAAATAAATAGATGGGTAAGATTACCCCGTCAATAAGCTAGTCTCTCATTCAAATATCGAAGACTAGCTCGTAATACGAGGATACGAGATCGACTTTTATTAAATTAATAGAGGGTCGTCTTAAGTTATGACGACATGAGACCATCTCACATTAGTAGTTAGGTGCTCGTCTCAATTAAATATATAGGATATCGTCTCAATTAATGTGATAGAATATCATCTTATATTATGATGACAAAAGACTGTCTTAAATTATAATGACAGGATCGTACTAAATAAATTAAATATAGTCTCGTGTTAATTAGATATGAGATCATCTCACATAATTAGATAAGAGCTCGTCTCAATTAAATAGATGTGAGACCGTCTCGAATTAAATAGATAAGAAACCGTCTCACTTAGGATAGATAGGAGACCATTTCACATAAAATAGATAGAATACCATCTCACATTAAATAAATTAGAGTTCGTCTCACATTAAAGAAACCCATCATATATATATTGATAGATCAAGACAATGGAACAAGCAAAATAAAAGAGGACAATATAACCATGTTAATTCAATGATCGATTATAAGTTTAGAACATATGACTTAACAAGATTATCCCATTCAACTTAAAAAGAGGCTGTCAAATTACCAGTGTCACCAATTAGAACCGCTGCAATTTTCTCGTATCTAGATTTGGGTATACCATATATTAATGGCAAACTCAAAATAGTTTAATTGCACACAAATCTTATAAATGGGTAGAAAGTAGAAACTAAAATCACTAGCAATAAATATCAAAGTAACTCATGAGTCAAATCAAACGAAAGCAATACACACTGAGTTAGCAAATAGACTAGATATTGATGCAGGAGAAAATCAAGATTATAAGTATTTTATTCTTTAATATTGATGCGGGAGAAATCAAGATTATCAAGTCAAATCAAAAACATTGATACATAAGATCATGTGAAAGAACAGAGCAATTCATACCACTCGTAATAACTCAATAAGAAAGTGTTAATGCATCATACCGGCCGATTTAAGGCTCGATTGGCTAGATTTCGTACTGATAACGTGTTATAGAATAAGAAATGCAATAAACCATATACAAAAGGTAGAGAGATAATAAGGGAAAATAGGTTGAGGGAGAGAATGGAGATTCGATAGGGTTAGTTTATTCATCTCATTCAAGGGGTATATATAATGCATTTTAGGTTAGAAACCTAATTACATAATGGACCATAAAGCCCAATGGACATCCACATGATACGTTTCATAACATAATAATTATTAGTTTTGTTTTAAAGATTATACACTTTATTATAAAGTTTCTAAATTCGTCCATTTAAACATTAAGCTCAAAACATTAAAACATAAACTGAAAAACGAACATTACGTTTGAGCTTAGTTAAATTTGAGCTTTGACATTAAAAAATTAAAATGTAACTCTATGTTTTTTCAAATTCTACATAATAATCATACTTTTTAAAGAGCACATATGGTAACCCTCAACTCTATTAATATGTATTAGTGTTCTTAACTATTTTTGGATACTCATGTCTTTATCGAATCCAAATCACGAGTACCATTGTTTTTTTTTTTAATAAATCTGGGTTATGAGTATCACCATTAATAGGGGTGGTGTTCAATCAATGGTCCGGACCAAAGACAGGACCAGATCACACAATTTGGTCCGGACCGGTCCATACTTTATTTGGTCTAGTCCACGATCCAATTATTTACATGAGTTTTGAACCAAACTACACGGACCGCGGACGAGATTATAGACCAAACTATTATAACAAAGTTCTTTAAAACCGTATGATTTACGAATATTACTCGTAATCTTAAAATATTACTTTGTTAATATAAATTTTGACATTCTCTACTGCTCTACAAAATAAATCTTAGGTCATTAATTATAATAAAAGTACTCGTTGAACTAATAAAATAACAAGAAATATACTATTTGGTCCATCCGGTCCATACCTTTTGTGGTCCGGACCAAACCGGACTAGACCGGATCCAGCTTAACTATGATATGGTCCACGGTCCAGCATTTTACCCTTGTTTGGTCTTCGATCCACCACGTTTGGCCTGATCCTATCTGCTCCCGGACCAATGAACAGTTGAACACCCCTAACCGCTAATGACTTTATCGACTAAGCTAATTGACTGTGAACGAGCAAGAGTTAGCTTAGGTGGAAAGAGCTTTCCTACTCCAAACACGGAGTTTGGTTCAATTCTTACCAGCAAGAGCGTTCATTTAAATAAAAAAATGTGAAATGTAGGATTCCAATGTTAGAAGATTCAATACAACAAAACTTCAAAAACTTTCCAATCAATCTACTTTTGTACAGTACAATAACTATTTACAAAAGAAACCTGTTATTTTTTTTAAATGCACAACGTAAATAATTAATATACACCACAACACATTTCTAGCCAAAGCAGGATTCAAATTTTCAAAACAAATATCAAGTTAAGATAGGTAGTTTAGAAGATGAACTCATGTGCAGCGCGACTAGGCTAGCATATAACCCGTCTTTTAGATGAATTAGCTTTTCATGCTTTCCTTTCTCGGCTATGACACCGTTTTTTACCACCGCGATCACATCAGCATTCTTAATGGTGGATAGTCTGTGAGCAATGACAACGGTAGTACGGTTCACCATGACTTGATCCAATGCGTCTTGTACAACTTTCTCAGACTCGGCATCAAGTCCACTAGTAGCTTCATCCAACAATAGGATTCTTGGATTTTTAATAATGGCACGAGCAATTGCAACTCGTTGTTTTTGCCCTCCTGATAATTGCACTCCTATTTCGCCAACAATTGTATCATAACCCTGCAAATAACTTTCACTTGGTTAACTTACTGATATGAAATATATGAAAAGTGACCCTTTCTAGGTTTGACATGCCCAAAAAAACATGGCAAAATGACACTAGTTTAGTACCAATGCCAATACCTGCTGCAAGCTAGAGATGAACTTGTGAGCATTTGCCTGTTCGGCAGCAGCGATAATCTCAGCCTCTGTGGCATTCCCTCCCTTTCCATAAGCAATGTTGGCACGAATCGTGTCATTGAATAGAGTAGGTTCTTGACTAACAAGACCAATTTGCTGCCTCAACCATTGTAATTGGAACTTCTTAATTTCAACACCATCTATAGTGATACACCCAGAATCGGGATCATAAAATCTTTCCAACAACGATACTACTGTCGATTTTCCACAACCACTTTCTCCAACAAGAGCCACGGTCTGGCATTTAATCACAAGAACACTAAATTATATTCACAATAGAAAAGAAAATCAAGTATCATCATTAGTGTTGTTTCGAAAACTACCTTTCCGTGATGAATAGTCAGGCAAAAGTCACGGAATATCTGTACATCGGATCTAGTGGGATATGTGAAGCTCAGATGCTGAAACTCAATATCACCCTTAACTTGTTTCAAAGTCATCCCTGTTTCGTTGTTTTGTATAATCTTAGATTTACCATCCAGAATCGCGAATACAGAAGTAGCAGCACTCTTTGCTTTACTAGCGTTGGGAGCCAAGGAGCTTGTTTCTGATATGTCTGCTGCCGCTATGGCTAGTGCAATGAAAACCTGCGTTATTAATTTGTTAGATGTATCAACAAATTCTATCACATAATGTACAACGCTTTTGAGCACAAATACTTACTCGAAACATATCAGCAAAAGTTGTTTTTCCATGGGCAACAAGCTGAGCTCCAGCATAAAAACTAAGGGGATAGACGCAATAAAGTAAAGCAAAGGATATTCCATAACCCACACCGGTTATAAGTCCTCGCTTGATTCCAGCTGCAATAGAGCCTTCAGATTTCCTTTCATAAAGCTGCATTAACTTCTCCTCAGCACAAAACGACGCAACAGTTCTTATACTCCCTATTGCGCCATTTGCAACATGGTTGGCCTCGTCTTTTTTCTGCAATCGTCAAAAAAAGAAGAGGCAATTATCTGAGTTAACCGGTAAAGTTAATGTGGTACTTATGACTTGGGGTCGAAACCCATCAACATTAGATGCAGCTCCCTTCAGACTACAAAGATGAAAAAAGAATGTAAAGTCGTAGTAAGATGTCGTAGTCATGAACTAGGTTTGTAATCACCTTAGCATCCTCACTGAATCCAGGCATGAACTTCACTTGAAAGTAGTTATTGAGTCCTAAAAGGGTAATAATTGCAAGGAAAATAAATGCTAAGATCCAATTCGCAAGGAAAGCAATCAGCAGGCAAGCAAGTACTGAAGCAATAGTTTCGGCGAGCAAACCGAGTGAATCTCCCACCAAACCATAGACACTTGCAGCATCAGACGACAACCTCGCGCCAATTGCACCACTTGAATTTTCAGGTTCATCAAACCAACCAACGTCCATGTGGATTACTTTCTCGAAGCAAAGTGATCTTATCCTTTCTATTAACTTACACCCAGCCACTGCAAAGAAGTAGGCTCGAGCTAGGGATAATAGTAGTGATGCCACTGCGAATACTACAACTATTAGGGCCCAAAACCTCGAATCCGATCTTAACTCATGAGGTGGCTTGAAAAACATTTCGATCACACTTGATAAGTATACACTAAACAAGGGAATTACAACACCACTGGCAATGGCAGATAGTACTCCAAGAATAAGTGTTGGTATTTCGGGCTTGTTTAGAGTAGCAAGACGCCTTATCCAGACTTGTGGCCTTTCTTCAGGATGTGCCTCAACGTCACTGTCGGGCGTGGAAGTGTCACCGTCTATGGGTACTCCACCTACTGAGAAAGAGAGACGAATGCTGCTCATCCTCCCAGAGGACCCAAGACTTGATGATCGTAAGGACGGTCTTTTTTTACTTGCCTGTCTTACCAGATCCCCATCTTTACCAGATTGTCTAGAGTCTTTAGTCATTTCTTTTATCTGTATAAGTTGAGAATATGCTCCCTCTGGATCCTTGATTAGCTCAGAATGTGGACCTGATTTTGCGCATAGTAAAGAAACAATTCTCAATCATGTATGAAAAACCAAGTGTATCTAAATAGAAGGTATATATCGATTGCCACACAACCAACATAGTCAAAGAACAACATTAGATAGACGATTTTGAATCACGATGAAAATTGCATCGTGAATTATGGAGCATTTATGCATAATGAAGTTACAAGCTTACCTTTCTCAACCACCTTTCCTTGATAAATGACTGCAATGATATCAGCGTTACGCACTGTACTCAAGCGATGGGCAACTACAACGGTTGTTCTACTAACCATTATCCTGTCTAATGCTTCCTGCACGACCCTCTCAGATTCTGCATCAAGTGCACTAGTAGCTTCATCCAAAAGTAAGATACGTGGATCCTTTAAAATGGCTCGTGCTATAGCGATGATCTGCTTCTGTCCACCAGATAGTTGAATTCCGTGCTCACCAACCAATGTATCCATCCCCTACACGTTAAGTATGCCAACAACTCCCAGTCAAATTGTTGAAGAAAATAAATACTCCCGAGTAAGAAGAAAAATATAAAGTGATAACCTGTGGTAATTTATCAATAAACTTGGCGGCATTTGCGAGCTCAGTGGCAGTTCTTATCTCTTTGTCTGTAGCTCCATCTTTTCCATACCCAATGTTATCTCTGATTGATGAACCAAACAATACTGGCTCTTGACTTACGAGGCCGATTTTCTGCCTCAACCATCTTAGCTGAAATTCTCTTATGTTGATTCCATCAACTAATACTTCTCCAGCATGCGGATCATAGAATCTCTCAATTAAGCTAATAACAGTTGATTTGCCACTACCACTTTGTCCAAGTAATGCTACAGTTGTTCCACTTGTGATTGAAAGCGAAAATCCACGAAAAATTTGCTCATCTGGTCTGGCTGGATAACTAAAATAAATGTCTCTCAACTCAATATCACCATGAATATCATCTACAATTTTCCCACTTGGATCATAAGGATCAATATCTGCTTTCCTATTGATCGTTTCAAACATCTGGTATGCTGCGGCTTGACCTTCGGTAAATGCGCTCATGCTCTCTGATGCTCGCCCTAGAGACCTATATCAAATGTATTAGTTTTTTTTTTGATAAATATAATTATTGATGCAATGAAGAAGCAATAGAGAAAAAGGAATACTCGGCTGCAAACAAACACAAAGACGTCTAATGTCGTTGACTAAACGATATTTTTTTTTGGTGTAAAAGGGAGACACAAGGGCGAATATGATGCTGAGTTTATGATAGCAGCTAAGTTAACGATATTGGAATGCCATGAAAAGCACCCACACGGAACATGAGTGGGTGCCCTTCAAGAATCTAGTAAAACAACAGTAACCTGAGTCCCCGAATACTCACACGGAACCAATCAAGACCGCTACGACGACGCTAATGACACTACCACCAGTGTAATGCCCTTCAAGAATCAAGCTTGACCCCAACCATACGGCTAAAGCAAAACTGCAAAAGATAACAAACCAAGCGACTCCCAATCCCGTTCCTGCTGCCAATCCTTCCTTAACACCTGATCTGTAGGCATGGATAAGAGACTTGTTGTATTGGGTAATTGCATGTTTTTCCCCTGTAAAGGAAGCCACCTGAAGCAGAACATGTTAAAGACTTAGATCGTCAAGTATGTCGCTTAGCAATTTTCTGAATTCATAAATCAACGCAATGTGCTCACTGTTCTGATTGAACCTATAGTTTGCTCCACAACAACTGTTGCCTTTGCATAATCAGATTTCCCTTGTGTCGCCAACTTTTGTAAAAACACGCCCATAAGTACACCCGCAAACACTAAAGGAGCTATCAAAGATAGCATGACAAGAGTAAGAAGCCATCCTTTGATAAAGGCAATGACAAATCCTCCAAGGAAGGTACAAACTAACTCTATAAATTGCCCTGCCTATACAATTGAAGAAGAAAGAAAGGGTAAATAAGTTTAAATAGAGAACGTGCACAGAAATTAAGATCTAGTAATAAATGTTACCTTGTCTCCCATGGCATCTTGTATAAGAAAAATATCACCCGACATCCTCCCAACAACCTCTTCCGAGTTTACTTCTTTGTCAAAAAAGGCGACATCTTGCCTGAGAATACTCTTCAGGTACAAGTTCCTCATTCTTGATGCCTGCCTTTCGCCTGTTACCATCCAGCAAGCCACCTCTACAACATGATAGATAAGTACTTTCATCAGTTACAACCCGTTCATTCATATACGACTCTTTAAGCATAAGGCATAGGATTCACTATGCTTACGGAGGAATGAAGCTACTCCTGATGCGATGGCCAAATAGACGAATTTAAGAGCCACCTACAGTGAAAGTTCCTGCTCATTAGGTGAACAGAATGGGCGTGTTAATAAATACGAGAAGTACTTGGAAGAAAGTTCACCTTAGTGACAACATTGACGACATGTTTAGTATTTTGATTCTGACCAAAGGCATCAATGATATCCCCTATAAGAATGGCCATCAAAGGTATAAACACACCAATTCCCGCAGCTCCAATAGATCCAATGATCATCAGTGCCTTATCAGTAGAGTCTGCAAAAGAAAAGAGCTTGTAGAATGGGACTTTCATAGCGGTTTCAGTCTCCCTGCGATGATTTCGTCCTGCTGCTTTGCCATTGAAAGTTGTCGCTTCATCCACTTCACTCATGGCCTCTACAATTGTAACTAACCCTCTCTGAGATTTAGAGTTCGTACTTGGTTGCCTGTAATGAGCAGCGACATTCAAGAATAACTATGATTGACTAGTGTTATATATATGTGCCAAATTATCATCAAAACAACAGTATGTGGCTTGATTTTTCAAATACACCAAGTCATTCATCATATCGTCTTTGACATCTTCAATATTCTTCTATTTAGTGTGGAAATACAATTCATTCATCGTATCGTCTTTGACATTGTCATCCAGAAATAATCCAGGGGGCATAAAACCAAATCTACCTATCAAACATTCTCAAAATTCGGTCTCACTGAAGACGGGAACTATCTATCAAAAACTGAAGACGGATAGTGCCCCTCTCACAATATGCAAGTGAGGATCTATTTGCCCTCCCCACTTGCATATTGTAAAATGAGCATCATCCGTATTCCTCTTGTGACGGATAGTGCCCGTCTTCAATGATAATTTATGCTCAACATTATCCTAAAACAATGAAAATCAAGTGTGTTATTTGTAACTTTATTTTTCAAAGGCAACTCTCGTATAAGACGGGTCAAGCCTTTCTTACAAAGAGCAAGTGAGGGACAAGTGGGCAGCTCCATTTGCCTCTCACTTCCTCTTTGTGAGGGGGGCTTGACCCCGTCTTCAGCTTAAGACGGGTCCCCCCGTCTTAAATGAGAATTCACAATACACTAAATATGATGATCGTGTTGTGATCTCATATGATATTGATTATGTACACGTGAACTGACATTTGCATGTTTTTCTAAACCTATCGTGATCCATTCAATATTTTTTGCGAATGATGAGTAGTTAATTAGCACGTGTTTTTCTATGATGATGCTTGTTGGGAACGTCTTGACGAGTGTACGTGGACGCGGATAACTTATCGAGTCCTTAGCGTTTGTGGCCGAGGATTAGGGATTTCTCTTTTGAGTTGAGTTGTATTTAATTTTGTTTGAACTAAATATTGGTTGTAATTAATATTTCATATATTAAATAAAGTATCCTAAATTGTTTTGGGATTGACGATATAGTATATATTAACTCTGGAAACCGAGATGGTAACACCCCGCCTTGTTCGAAAAGGTCTTGCTAAAGGCTCTCGGGTAAGTGGGGATGTTAAACCCTCCCACAAGACAATTTACACTCGACCCACTCGTCCTGTACTCCTGTACCCACCCACCCTCTCTCCAAGCTAGGTCCGGTTCTAGCTTATCCCACCCCACCTACCCCCGAACCCGCCAAGTGCCCGCCCCTGGACCAATTCCACATCCACCGTACGAAGCCCAACCCAGCCCGTTTTGCACCCTATTCCGGGCCAATTTCGAGTTTGCTTAGGCAACCCGGGCCACGTCCGGATGGTTGACCAGCCCTACTCTTCCCAATATTTGATCCGTTATAACATCATCAAATTTTAAATTAACCGCCTTTTTTTATATCCTTTTTAGGTACTTCGTATGTTTCACAATTCACACCTTCATAGTTCATATCACATGGAGCTCGTCTCTCTCTCCAATATAAGTATATTGTGTGAGTTACCTCCTCTTTATTTTCCTTTCCTTTATTTTTTTATTTATCGAATTTTTTAAATCATTATGTTGCCTTATTATCATCTACTGCGTTGTTATTGTTATTCATTTTGATTTCCGATTTCAACTTGATTGCTTTCTGATTCGAATCTTCTTCCCTCTTTTGGTTCTTCGATTTTTTTTTTTGATTTAATTCGTTCGATTCATGGGTGCGTTGTAATTATACTTGAATGCGATCAGCCGATTCGTTGAATTTGCTTGCATCGCAGTTGTGATTGTGTTAGGGTTTCGTAGTTGTGTATAATTTGTGACGGAGGAATGTTCTGGAATCCCTAATTTAATTGTAATTTGATATTCATCACGATTGAAATCGTGTTAGGGTTTTGTAGTTGTGTATAATTTGCGACGGAGGAATGTTCCGGAATTCCCTAGTGAAGAGTCAAGGCGAGATCTAGGGGAGGGGGTGAATTAGTCGTCTATTTAAAAATTTAAGCTTAATGAAAGCTTCTTTTAAAACTCTAAGTGTCCACTTACTTAGAACTAGAAAGTTAGAAATAATTCAACAACGATTCAGCAAGTAAATGTCACAGTGGAATCAACAGTGAAATCAGAGTGCAGCGGAAATATTAAAAATGAAATAGCCAAAACTCAAGGATGTTTTTTTTAAATTGGTTCGGTCACTACTCCGCGACCTACATCCAACGTTATCTTATTAAACATCTTTGAAGTAAACTCATACAAACAAAGACTCCGAATAATAAAACAACTCCCCAACCTACTCCGGTTGCTATTTGCTCAATGCTACTCCGCACCAAGACTTATGCTCAAAGCTACTCCGCTAAGAGACTTCCCCAACTCTTTCGAGTTGCTATTGCTCAAAGCTACTCCGCCAAGAGACTTCCCCAACTCGAAGCTAGTTGCTCAAGATAACTCTATCTTAAGACTTGTTCTACTCGTTTGTTACAAGACTTGTGTTTCTCAAAATGTTCACAAAATGAACGGTGGAGAAAACGATTAAGTACTAACACGAGATCATCGAACACAATACATGTTTTGTTGCAACGAACTAGCTCTTTCTAAAAGACTAAAGAAAAATATTTTGCAAAACAATTAAGTAAGAAATGTTAAACGGTTTTTGCAAAGATAATTTACTCAATAAAACTCAAAGTCTTTTTTCTTATAAATCTTTGTTGTTGCACACTTGTTCAAATGAAATAAGTATGGTATTTATAATGTAAAGTAGAGTATCTTTCACACTAAAAATAACACACTACAATGTAGTACAAGTGTTAAAAATATTAAAGAAATGAAGCTTGAACAACAAATAAGGAGGTCAATTGATGCACAAGAAACCATGACCCCTTATGCAAGAAAGATGAATTCTTGCATAAGTAACCAAGTTTACTAGTAACCTTAATTTTGCAGCCTTAGACGAAATAAGGGTTAGGTTTTTCATCAAGAAATAGCATAAATGGTAGTGTTCATGAGGATCATAAACATCACCAAATATAGTAAAAGTAAACAACCCATTTTTGGCAAGTGTCTTTTTGTGCAAGCTACATCTTCTCCAAGACAACTAAAAGTTTTCTTTCAATTCATAAAGATCAAACCAGAATTTTAGCAATGTAAAATGTTGATCAAAAGTTTGGAAAGTTATTTTCAAGAGTTAAAACATTTTCGAAATATTTAAGAGCCAAAAACCACAGTGACACTGTCAGTTTTGAAGTACTTAGCATGAATCGAGTTTAATGATCTCTTATAAAACACTATGACTCTAACAATGACGATCTTCATCTCTTAATCTTCTTGTGCAACCTTGAACGATTACTTCAGCTTCCATAGCTATAAGATTAAAACTTAAAAGAGACACACATTATATTAATAATAAGATTAATTTGTCTTAAGGCATCATCAACCAATCTAATCTAGAAATGGTACAATTTCCCCCTTTGATGATGGCAAGACAAATAAAACGAATGGTGAGTTCTCTATCATCGAATGTAACTTCAACTATCTTGGAGTATATCTAAACCAATCTAATCTAAGCTATACTCACGTGTTTGATTTTCTATCATCGAATGTAACTTCAACTATCTTGGAGTATATCTAATTGGCTTATTTGGAAAGTTTAATTTCTTGTGTTATGGTGAGTTCTTCAAACGAGCTAGTGCTTTCGGTTATCTGTTGTTGCCTCTGGAAAGCGTGTATGGTATAGGACTGTTCCATCAGGTTATTTGTAAAACGAGGATGTTCGGTTGACTAAAAGTGTACTGAGAGTTTATCATTGAGAGTTCAATTATTATTGACTGAATGAGTTTATGAGCCTATGTGTTGGAAAAATCGTCGATAGGCTACCGCGTGAATGACCTTATATTTTCTGATCTTCGTTCCTTTTGTGTACTATAAGATTCTTCCATTGATATCGACCTCTATAATTCAGATTCTAGTGCTGCCTCATTGTCTTAAATCACAGTTTTAGGTTATGAAACAAACAATTTCTATTGTTGGTAGATGATTGGGTATCCGACCCTTTTAAATAACATTTGGACTGTTTAAATACATTACTGGATTACTTCCTAGAATCTCAAAGCTAATATTGGCTGTTGTAGAGTACATCTTTTGTATGATGTTTTGGAGATTTTTGTTGAGTCAATAACTGGGCCATGCACTCTTTTCATTTCTTTGACGCGAAAACTGCAAAAGTATGCATGCTTTCAAGAAATTCAAGTGTCATTGTATGTTTTAATTGTTCATAATTATGTAGACTCGCAATATAATCTGCCACATTTGTTTTATCTTAATCTTAGACATGACTTTCTGATGAGGGAAAGAATGTGAAATTTTGTCAGTGACGTAAAAAGGAAACACTCGTTTTAGTAAGAACATCTTTAACTCCCTCTATTCAGCGGTTTTACTCAAGTTCTTTTAATCTATTTCAATACATGGATGGTTTGAGAATTCTAGTTAACTTTATTATTTGAGTGATCCATACTCTTTAAATGTTATCTGCAGTGCGTTTAATGATTTCGGGCTTAGTATTAATATTATCGCTGTAGTATCTACTTTCTATAGAAAGCTACCTGTTTGCTAAAGACATTTGGCATTGGTTTTAAATGAGAGATTTGAATAATACTAGTCTAATTTGCTCCTCTATAGGGAAAGAAATGTGTTAAAGTTATTCGAACCTGCTCTTCAGTTTGGGAAGATTTGCAAGACATAGTTGTAATGCTCTGAATCCTCTGCGAGTTTACTTTGTTGCTATATTTTGGCGATTTTGGAAAATCAGTTTTCATGTTATGTGGTGAACTTATAGTAAAATTAAAGGTGGTGTCGTTCTCTAGCTAATCGGATCAAAATCTGGTTTTAAATATTTAGCTGTAAGCTACTGATTTCCTTCTATCAAAGGTGTTTTCCTTTTATTGGGGGCATGTTGCAAGAACCTCTGTGTGTTGACTGTTGATATGCACCAAGTTTATAGACAATGGCCGATGCTTTTTTATTTGATGTTATAAATGATTTGTGGCTGGCTCTGGAATAATTTTAAGATTGTAATTGAAGATAAGTTTTTAGTTTTACAGTCATTGTTTTATTTCAATGATCTGACGCCTGACCATGATAAAGCCTTTATATTTTTAGGGACTGTTGACAAATCACAAAATGATATACACCACCTCAAAGTTCTGTGACGGTGTCTTTGAAGGAAGTGATGAAGGAAACGTGTCAGGCACTATTCAGTGTCTCATTGTTCATAAGTTTTCCATGTTCAATATTTTGGCAATGAGGTAAATATGCTATCTGCTGTTACTATTTAAAGCGGATTAATTTTCTGCAATGATGATAGGAGGTAACTGTATTTAAAAATATTCGAGCTGCTCTTCAGCTGGGAAGATTTGTAAGGCTGTGATAAATTAGGTTATTGCTATATTTTGTCAGTTTTGGAATATTTTGGTTTCAGCTGTAAGCTGCTGGTTCCCTTTTATGGAAGCCATGTTGCTAGTCACTCTGTGTGTGGATATGCACCGGGTTTATAGACAGTGGCAGTTGTCTATTTTTTGATGATATAGTTGATCTGTGGCTGCTTCTTGAATAATTTTAAGATTGTAATTGAAGAGAAATTTTTAGTTTTACGCTCATTGTTTTGTTTTCAAGTGTCAGAGGCCCGACCATGATAAAGCCTTTATTTTTCTAGGCCCTACTAACAAATCACAAACTGATATTACCTCACTTCAAAGTTCTGGTATATGAGTGTCAAATAAAAAAGGTTATCCATAGTCGTACAGGTTGTTCTATATTTAGATGTATTGTAAAAGTTAGTCTTGTATCAAGATATCTGTTTAGCTTTAGCTATCTTGGACTCCATGGTCAACTGCCTTACTATCGAAAGTGTGTATCTGGTTGCCACATTACAAGTTGCCCTGTGTATTAAAGTCTTTTCATTGTCAGCACTCAGCTGTCCTCGTTAAGGTTGTTCGGTATACGAAAGTCCTAAGGCGGTCCTTTCCTAGTCTGTTCAGTCAAAAGCCAGTTTAGTATTAAAGGCAGTCCTGTTACCTATATGGCTGTACTGCTAGTTAGTTCAGTATTTTGCCTTGGCTATCCGTGAAAGATTATAAAGTTCACGAGTTCACTATTCTTTTGAGAGTATGCTGTTTTAGCAAGCTGTTTAATGCATCATTCATGTACTTTGAACATATGAATTCTATGGGACTGACTGTGATGATATATGAAAATGCTTGTTAACCCACTTTAGTGCTAGACTTTCACATCTTAATAAATCGGTTGGTTGGCTGTTTAGATTCGTACATGAAATGTTCCTATCACGGGTATCCTGCTAAAGATTGTTCCTAATTTAGCTAGCTGATCGTTAGATTCTTTGCATAAAATTATAAAAGGAGTGTACTGATGTTTGCAGAGGGTGCAGCAGCTGTTGTATATAAACATGGAACCTTAGTTTCATGTCCTTTTCGGACCCAGTCTAGGATCATGAGTTTCCAAGATGCAAGTCAAGTCTACTGAAAAATATGTTGACCTGAAACCGTCAATATTGGGTTAGTCACTTAGTCTCATCATAATACATTATTCATTTAAACTATATGTGAGTTTGTACTATCAAGAGTTCATAATAGTCAGTCTGTATTGACGCGAGACAAGTATAATACTTTTTGAATCGTGTAGAATAGAGAAGCTCAAGCCGTTTTTAGTCTCTCTTAACCTCCTATCTTTCTCGTATGAGATGTCCAATTAGGTCCTACAAACTAATTAGGTCCTACAAACTTATGGACTTGTGGTTTTTGGAATTCAAGCTAAATTCATATTTCATAGTGATCCTTGTTTTCTGTTGTCCTTGTCAGCCTTAATTGTCTTCAATTTATTATTGTTTGAAGTGTTCTGTACATTCTTGAATACCATTTCTAACTGGTATTCAGTCGAAAGGTACATTCTTGAATTTCATTTCTAACTGGTATTCAGTCGAAAGGTACATGTTATTGGTAGTTTTACATTGAAACAAAAATCTTTGTTAGTTACAACATAACCCTAATGCCTCAAGGGCTTCTCTCGCAAATCTGCATCAATTATCAGTAAACTTAGATTAGAAGAATATTTACTGCTAATGTTTTAATCTGCTCTTGAATTGGAATGATTTGTATGGTGTGGTATTAGGTTGTCATTTTCCTGAAGTTGGCTGTCCTATTCGATTGCCTTGTTGTAGAATGTCTCGTATTCGGTTGCCATGTTATTGGTCTGTCTCAGAATAATCATTCGGTATTTGTCCGTATCACCAATGGCAGTCCAGTCTTCAACTGTCCGAAAAGTTACATGATGTAGAATGTACACAGGTAGAGTAAGAGTGTTGATCTCAGGGACGGTTAAATGTTCAAAGTTGATCTAGAAGTCTACTAAAGTCTCTTGCAAGTAATTGGGTTTGGGTTTTTGATCTAAACTAATGAACAACAATTAAAAACTATTAAAAGCAACAAACAAAGAAGAGTCTAAGGTAAGAAGGTTGAGAATTTGTTAATGAAGGAAAGAACTAGAGTCAATGGGTTCATGTGGATAACAAGAGTTGGGTAGGGAAGTCGGTTCTAAAAATCGAAAAGTTGCTTAGTCTAGGAATGGTGAATTGAGTCTTTCGGTCTAACAATTCCTCCCCACACCGTCTCTAGGTAGCGATCGCATAAACTAGGTCCGTTGCGCCAACTAAAGCGGTTCTAGGGATAGCCAAGGCTTTCGATCTTATGGCATTCACAAACAAGTGGAAAGATTCATGCAAGTAGTAAACAAGCATTTCATCAAACATGTTATAAGCAAGAGTTGGAAACCAAGCAACTAATCAATAATTACAACCAACAACCTTTACATTAACCCATGCTTGAACCCATAATCCCCCACATACTCTAGTAAGACTACTACTCACACATATTCATGTTGATTTCAATGATAATTAGAGATTGCAATAAGAAAGTAACAAACTTTAACATAATTACTTGATAATGAGTAAAACAAATACACATAAAGATGAAAACTTGATAATAAAAGGGATTGGAAGAGGAAATATACCAACTTAATATAGAATGATGCAAAAGATAAGAACTTTGATCCCAATACAAAGATTGAATAACCAATCTTCAAATACAATCCAAGTTCCAATGCTAAAACTAACTCAAATCGCTAATTAACTCACTATTAAGCTTAATTACCGAAGATTAAGGAAAGATTAATGCTAATTATATGAGAAGTTTCAGATCTAGGGTTGTGTGTCTAAAATATTACAAAGTGGGGGTATATATAGGTTCCCAAAAGAGAGGGGAGACGGACTTTGAAAGAGCAAATGGGCTGAAGATGTCATGGGTGTGAACTGAGCAGTCAAGAGCGTGACAGGGTTCGTCACGAGCGTGAGCTGAGCAGCCAAGTCAAGCCAACTTCTGGCATCATTTTCACGAGCGTGAGCTCGAGTCACGGGCGTGACTGGTATCTCACGAGCGTGAGCCTACAGTCACGGGCGTGACGGGTTTTCCTCGAGTTTTCTCGCTTTGGTGAAGGCGTCTCACGGGCGTGAGATGCAAGTCACGCTCGTGACTCCGTCTTTCCTCCTTTGTTCACCCAAGTGACTTCATGGTCTTCCTCGGTTTGGCTTGCCACGACTCGGGACGGCCTTGGCATGCCAAGTGGGGCCCTCCGACTGGTCTATCGTCCTCTCGGTCAATCAAAGCTAGGTAGAATCCGTCCCAAGTGACCGTTTACCTGCAAAACCAAGTATAAAGAAGAAAAATGCTAGAGGAACGTAAAACACATAGAAACGCTCCTAGGGAGTGCCAAAGGTGAGCCAAAAAGGCCGAATAAAGGTGGAAAAATATGGTGAAATGACAATATATCATTACACATTTAGTGACAGTAAATTACTTGTGAATATACACTTGAAATACATGAATTGTATGTTGGCTAAGTTGTGATTTGGAGTCTATCGTCTATGACTGGTAGTAAAAGGAAAGACTTACGGAGTACATCTCTTCCTTGAATGTCTGAGACTAGAATCTCACATGTTTTTTTTAAAAATTGCTGCATCAAAGTGATTCCTCTCCGTTCCACAGTTCTACCCTTTGGGTTCTCATTATTATATGCTTCCAGTGTTTGGATTTGTTATTTTTTCTGTGTACTCTTTACTCCAATAAAGGGTGTCTGGCAGCCTAGCTGAGGTCTTGGTGGCGAGTGATGTTTACGAATTGAGAGTCGGTTCTTTTTGCAGCAGTGGATATATGCCGATAAGGATAATCGTCTGCAGAAGAATCGATCAATGCTTAGTTATCTGCACGTTGCCCGCTAAATGTGTAAGGTCTCTGTGTTTTTCCCCTGTTTTATTTTAATACTCTGTGTTCAACCTTTGTAACAACAAAGCCAGTAATTTGAAACAATAGAAATTTGTACATTAATGTGGGCACACTGCACATCATTGTAGTATCCATTCACTTAAGAATAAGTTGGAAGGTATATGACCTTCTGAACACTTCTGCCATAACTCGGAGTATCCTTATATTGGGTATCTGTATTTCCACGGAAAGGAGATCGGGAAATATGTACCCAAACTGCCTTTTTTCTATGTGATGATACTGTATTTG
This sequence comes from Heliosperma pusillum, assembly GCA_022085475.1. Taxonomy (NCBI): domain Eukaryota; kingdom Viridiplantae; phylum Streptophyta; class Magnoliopsida; order Caryophyllales; family Caryophyllaceae; genus Heliosperma; species Heliosperma pusillum. The sequence continues at coordinate 93,967 of JAIUZE010004947.1, forward strand.
AGGAGAGTACACAACTCCTAGTTATAGTATTAATCAAAAACTAATGACGAAAATCGTTCATCCTGTGGATTTAGGTTTGCCCTGTCCTTATTTCTCTAAGACTATAATTTACTTCAGAGGAACTACGAAGTTATCATTGGAGTGGAATTAGTTGTGTGATTGATGGTGAAACCTTTAGTTTCTTTGTGAATATTTCTGCATCCTTTACCAAAGTCTTTTCTATGGCGCACTAGTGAGTTGTGACTTTCGCCTTGTGAGACCAATTTGAAGATCAACACATAAGTCAGAAGGCACACCAATACCGTAATTGATTAGATGCTTTTCAAAGATGGTAGGAAAGGTAGGCTGGTCTGTAGAAGGTAAAGTTTGGGCATTGGCATCGGCCCCTTTTTGAATAGAAGAGTTAAGAACGGTTTAAAAACTGAATGTTATTAACAATTACAAAAAATATTGAACCTAAGAGTAGCATAATAATTTTCCCCAGCCTTTTATTGCTTCATTGATCAAACACCCACAATTTCTTTCAAGAGTATCGGCGGATCTTCGTGCCATTTTGTATGGTAAGAACTGATTCGCTATCAAAGTAATTTTACAGCATCAGCTGTACCTTCAATGACCAAAATGTCCTAAAGGGTTTATATATGCAAGCTTTACAAATGTTCATAACTCACTTTCAACATATTAAAACTTTGCGTTGAACATTCTTCTCTATACAAATGAGAAAAATATGAATTCTTTCTTATTACAGTAAATAACATAGGAAAATTGATGGTCATTACACTAATTAATGTATGATCAGCAAATTTCAAGGAAAGAGTAGTGTCTTCACTGCAATCATCACTGCCATTTGTTAGCAACAATATCAGCAAGATCGACAACTCTCTGTGAGTAACCCCATTCATTATCGTACCAGGCGATAACCTTCACCATATCATCTCCCATAACCATGGTCAAAGAAGAGTCGATGGTGGAAGAAACATCACTGCATCTAAAGTCAACGGAAACAAGAGGCTCGTCACAAACAGAGAGAATGCCCTTGAGCTCCTTGTCAGCGGCTTCTCTGAAGGCTGCGTTGACTTCCTCAGCGAAGGTCTTCTTGGAGACTTGGACGACAAGGTCCACAACGGAAACATTAGGGGTTGGGACACGGAGAGCAATACCGTTAAGCTTGCCCTTCAGGTTCGGAAGGACTAGGGCGACTGCCTTGGCTGCACCTGTTGATGTGGGTACAATGTTGAGGGCTGCGGCTCTGGCTCTCCTTAGGTCACGGTGGCTTGCGTCTAGGAGTCTTTGGTCTCCGGTGTATGAGTGGGTTGTGGTCATGGTTCCCTTGATAATTCCTGCAAGTTTATACATTTAGGTGACTTGTTCCTTAGATGGCTTTCGATATGGATAATAGGGTAGCAAGAACATACCAAATTTTTGGTCAAGGACCTTGACGAAAGGAGCCAAGCAGTTGGTTGTGCAAGAGGCGTTACTGATGATAGTGTCGGCATGGGTGTAACCCTCCTCGTTGACACCCACCACGTAGGTTGGGATATCTCCTTTCCCGGGGGCTGTGATCAACACCTTCTTTGCTCCCGCTTCCAAATGCTTCCCTGCTCCTTCCCTGTCCACGAACACTCCTGTCCCTTCTATAACCAAGTCTATGCCCATTGCCCTGCACACAAAAGTATAATCTTAGGCGTCATCTCACCGTGTCACCGGTGTTGCAATCTATGAATATAGTTTTGCAAATACGTTGACTCAGATTTTAAGCCTTATAAAATAGAGAAGGTACTAAGTACTGACCCCCAAGGAAGGTTGGATGGGTTCCTGTCGGAAACAACTTGGATGATTTTGCCATCAACGGAAATGCCATCAGTACCAACGGGTTTAACGTCAGCGTCGAAAGTTCCAAGGGTGGAATCGTACTTGAGAAGGTGGGAAGCTTGTTTCACACCTCCGGTGTCGTTGATGACTATGACATCGAGGGGTGAGTCCTTTCGGCCGTGCCAACACCTCAAGAAGTTCCTTCCAATCCTCCCAAATCCATTGATTGCCACTTTGATTTTCGCTTCCACTACTCCGTTTTGCCCACTTCTCTTTCCAGCAACCTAATACATGATGCCGAAAATAGTTAATTGGTAAGGTAGGTCACACTAGTTAGTAGTTACTAAAACAATTAAATTATAGAAATGGGTTAGGACTCGGTAGAGTTTTTTTTCGGCAGAGTTGGTAGGATTTACTATAGCAATTAGTCTTCCTTAATATTAAAATGGGTCAAATATCATCCATATGTGTATATAGGACAAATCTTTTATCTTCCTTACGCATTCTGCTTTTGTGTTATTCATCCCACATAGGCATATTTGACCCGTCTTAAAACTTAAGACGAATATACCCCGTCTTAAATGAGAATTTAACATTGTGGAGTTAATTCTCAACTGTATTAGACCCCAACCGGATAGAAATGGTGTGCACAAATAGTTACTACCTCCCTTCAATTCCAATCTACCATATTCGATTTTGTACACTATTCATGTGTAAGCTTTTAATTGCAATTTTCTCTCGATTAATAAGTGAAAATATATTCATGTGTGATCTTGGTTGATTCGTCTTTACGAGTACATTAAAAATATCTAACTTTCATAATTTTTGCAAATACGTAGCTAACGATATTTACTGCGTAAAATACGCGTTGACAAACGTGAAAAAGTAAAGTGGTTGAGTGGAGTTGAAGGGAGGAAGTATGTGATGGACTTTACCAAAGTATACCAGTGTACTGTTACAGTATTGCTTAATTCACTTGACTAAACAATGTGTCACTGAATGTATTGTATTATTGGTTTTCCTCAAAGTGTTTGAAACCATCCTACACGACTTGAATCCGAAATAACCAGATGGTGCAATCGCAAAATTTGTTGAGAACATAGGAAAGAAATCATACAATGCTTAAATAATGCTTAATTTAATAATTGCTATCTGCTGAAGTGGTCAATACTTTTGGGATTAAGGCTCTGATGTTGTTGTTGTTGTTGCTGCTCAAGTGGTCAATGCACACACCTGATCTCGTGATGATGTCGAGTATGTCTAGACGATCTTGTCACTAAAACAACAGTTGAGGGCCGAATTTGAAGATCGTATGTTGTTTTCATTCTCATGTTATTACTAGGACAGACAACTACTAATATTATGACCGATGAAAGCAGATATTGAACACTTAAATGTTCTAATATTTTTGACAGTTTGAATAACAGCAACATGCATGATGCAATCCCTGAGTCTAGGATGAAAGGTTAAATGGAAGGAATACTTACTGCATTGGTCTGGAAGGACACTAAAGTCACCAAGTCGTCACAGCTCTTGCGACCCAAGGGAATCGATGTGTGAAGACCGGAGAAATCCGAAAATCCCTTGTTGTAAACCTGTCACAATGTATGAATTGCAGGGGTGAGTTGTGACAATCTAGAATATAATCTCCGAAAATGAAATTACGTTATTTTCTTGATTATTGTCGTAGACTCTACTATCGACTCATTCCTAGTGAGCTAAACAGATTATTATTCACAATGTCCTAAAGTGATGAGTAAATGTATTTTTTTTGGTGTAAAAGGGAGTCGTGAGAGCAATTTTGAGGATGGCAGGGTTTGAAATCAGGTTATGAGTGTCACCGCTTTAAACCATACAAGTTAAGTTAGTCGAAATCTGCAAAGCGATGAGTAAATGTCTAGTACATTATCTCGAGTAAGAAAATGATACTCTACTACTGATCCATCCCTAGTGTACAAAACAGACTAATCATGCACAATGTCTTAAAACATCAAGTAAATGTCTAGTACACGAAATCGAGTAAGAAAAAGAGGGAGGGGAAATCGAACCCGAAGAGTAGGGTTGGCAATGGAGAGCATGTTAGAAGCCATGCTCTTAATAAAGAAAGCTACAACTCAAACCAAGGACTTAGTTGAACAAGTGAAGAGAAATATAGTGTGTAGTAGTAATAGTAAAGTGATGAGTAGTTAGAGGGCATAAAAAGAAGAAGATAAGGGAAGTGATAGCCTCTCAATCAATGTATGGACATGGTTTTGTTAGGCTTCTACTACTTGTTATCTTTGCCATGTCCTAAGTTTTATTGGTTTCAATTCCACACATTAGATGTTGATGGGCCCTTACATTGTAGGACATCCATACCTCACCATTCCTTTACTTTGGAAGTACTACAATTGTATCTTCAATCACTTGGTTGAGTTTACAAGGACCTATTTTTAACAAGTTGGTAGGATGGATGGATTAATAGATTATATATTTATAACCTTACAAATGAGGAATTGGGGTTGTTAATGTGACAAATACATTTATTATGGAAATGTTGTGGATGACACTATTTGATGCGAAATATTGCGGAAGCGTTTTAAAAGATAATAAAATAAAGGATATTTGTTTTGAATTCCGTCAAGAACTCAAAACAATGGGATATTTGCTCGAACTAGACCTATAATTCGAACAATGGTGAACTATAATCAAGACCTATTGATTACATTTCGGGTTAGTGTTTGAAAACGCGTCAAACAATAACAAGGACTGATTGAAACTCGACAATCAAAAGTTTTTCTTTTAATTCATTCTTGTGGTTGTTTTACAAAAGCAATTGAAATGGCCCTTAAATAGCCTTACAAACAAACAAAGAGGAAAGCTAAAAGACAGCTATTAAAACTAGTTATTATGTCACATAATGATAAACATAAAGACTAGCAACTATTATGTAATTAAGTAAAACATTATTAAGGATAATTATTAATAAATAAAATGACAAACAAGGAATCTAGTCAAGTCATTAATTCATATGTTGTCACCCGTTAAATGCTTGATCATCTAAAAGACGTATGGATTATGCTTGATCAGCTCTTATTATGCGAATTCGATACGTCTGAAAATCATCTGAAACGCTTTGAAAAAGAAAAGGAAATGGTGTTTTGTTTAATAATGTTATATGAAAAACCTTAATTTGCACTGAGCACGTCATAATTCACGTATACTCATAGCAACACACCCCCAACTGCCATCACAATTCACAATGACTACCCTGATCCCCGACGGGCCACTTGAATGATTAGCCACTTCAATCCAACCCCCCTCCCAAACACTGCCCATCACAATGACGACCGCCTTCACGCTCTTTAGGTGCATTTAATCGGTGGGGAAACAATAATTTGAAGTTGGTGTAAACAAGTTTTACTAGACCAAATTAGTAATTGTGTAAGAAGCTCAACTAATGGTGGTTACTAATTACTCATCTTAGCGGTTCGATCGAACTAGTTATGTAACAAGGTTAAGAGCGGAAGATTTTAACTAAAGACCTTAGTTTTTCTAGCACTGTGGGGCCCAACCAGTCGACCAACCTACATATCCCTTGTTACGTCATTGCCTACCACCACCCTCCGCTCAAATCTATCGGTCACACTATATCACACCCACAATTAGCTTTCTAATCTAAAAAAATAAAGGAAAAATTACTCGTGCCACGATACAACGCTGAAAAACATTATCCTAGCTTGCTTCGTTTTAAATGCCCTTATTTGCTACACAAATTATCACTCATATATATAAAATCATGGTACACAGTATTTATTTAATAAGGTATAGAAGATACTCTGACCGTTGTACACCGTATAACGATTTTAAACCGGATTGGCTATCAACATCGCGAAAACCATTACAAAATTTAAAGCCCAGAGAACGAGGAAGATGTATACCTAATTGTTCTACGGAGTAGTAATTTTACTCCAAGAGACAAACATTCGTCAGTTTCAACTTTTCCACATGCATCTGGAATTATCACAAAGCCTACATTCACATTTGTAAGACCCTTCTTGTCTAGTGGGCACAAATTTTCACATAAAACACCAAAACATAATGGATTCACGCATTCACTTTAAGAGTTGATCTCCTGTAAAGACGAGCTAATTTGGTCGGAAATGAAGACGAGGGTTTTTGTGGCTATTTTACAGCAAATTGACTACTTTTGGAAAACAAATTACTATAAGCTGTAACACTAACTTAACAATTGTGGTTACATTTGACCATTGAATGGTCACAAAACCCCGTCTTTATTTCAGACGGATTTGTCCATCTGAAACAAGAAATTGCTTACTACTTAAAGAGACTGGAATTGAGCCTAGTCCATAACATATAGGAGTAGTAATTTAACATTGCACTTAAACCGTACTGCCATAGGGAAACAGTCTCATCTCGATTCTCAATTTTGTTGTTTCTTACAAAGAGACGGTCATATATATACAAGAATTAGCTGAAGAATTTTCATCATATGTCATCATATGTCAGTAAAGTTTACTATATAATTCAACATTGCCCATACCGAAACAGTCCCATCTCGATTCTCGATTCCATTATTTTTTGACAAAGAAACGGTCATATATATACAAGAATTAGCTGAAGAATTATGATCATATGTCCAGTTTAAGTTTGCCCGGGTTAACATCTTCGGGTTGAAAAACTGTTATCTCATTCATATTGTCTGATCCTGCTAACAAAATGCAGTTGATGCACATGGTTTCGCTCATAGTTGAAGAGCTTGGATTGAGGAACAATTTGCTTCAAGGAAACTCCCTCTTGAAACTAAAAATCACATCATGTCAACCTCCATGTTTCCTATATATACGATTGCGACTACAAATTACAACATTCTTTCCATGGCTCAAAAACTCGAGTCTAAAAAGTGGTAAGAGGGTCAGTTACTCAATTATACATTCTGTACAAAATTCTTGACAAGAATACATTTCAAAAATGTACTCGTACAGCCTCTCTGTAGTTGCTTACTACATATTCTTCAATGCATCTAAAGTCTTCTATTTTCTTTTTGTACTATTTTCTGTTGTATACTGTATATTTTCTTTGCTAGACGATACAAGAAACCTGTCGAAGAAACCGCTTGATAATAGTCTCTTCCTCTCCTTTCTGCTGCCTGGAAGTCATAGAAACCATTCCTTTTGATGCTGTAATAGTGTATTACACTCCTGAACTTTCATACACTTGATTTTGGAGCAATTTAGGGTTCATAATGCAAAAACACTAAGAATATATCCATCACGAATAAGAAAAACAGCTGTTGAAATTGATAATATGCCACGGTATAGAGAAAAATACTTCTCTGAATTATGACAATTTAGTTAACAATCTTTAAAAGAAGCTGAATGAAAGAAGTTGCAGATTAAGCAACTGTCTACAAACCTAAAAAATAAAAGCTACAGCTCCTAAAACCCGTAGATTCCAACACTTTACATCGAAACAGAAGCTAATTGTCACCCGTCCCCACTTGGTCTGCACAAATTAGGGCTGTTTCCTGAGTGCAAGCCCAGCGTGGCCCATGATCAGCTTTAAACAGTATCTGTCCGGGAGCGTGCTCCAGTCTGGTGGAGTGGAGCAAACTGCAAATCTCTTGCATTCCGGCTGTATTTCATCCCGGAATCTTCAAGGGTGCGACAACCCAGATCAGATATTGCGTGTTTCTGAAATCCAGCAGGGCTAATCTCGTCTTCTCGGGAATAACTCTTTGATGTCCAACAATCAGTAGATTCAGCTGAGTTGGGTTCCCAACTTGCAGACTGAACCCAATTCGGTTGTCCCACAATGCTATTACTCCCAGAAGATTCTTCATCGTCCATGTCACCTCCCCGTTTCCTGACTGTCACATACTTATGAAGGCTCGGCTCCATCAAATCATCCCCTACTTTGACCTCCGACTCAACAAATGGGTCTGACCTCTTCTTATTAGACTCGGAGAACGCAAAAGACGAATTTGACCTCGTTGTGGAGTTGAGATCAGCCACAGCGTCAAGGATAGATTGGGCTTTGCTAACACATGCCGGGAGTGTGAAGTTTGTGGCGGAACCACTGTTGGTATCGGTTTTTGTGTTGGAGTTTTTATTTTGGTGGAAATTTTGAATGTCTTGCAGGAGCAATGAGGTGTAATTTGTAGCAGGAGTTGGGGATGGAGTTAACAAAGCATCAACATTGATGTCAAAATCTCGAGATCGTCTAGCAGACCGACTTCTCACCAAAGTTTGAGGTAACTTGAGAGAGTCGGTGCCTGAGAGTATAACAGGAGTCACCATAGCATCGTACTCAACCGCGTTCAACTGATCTTTGACATGAGTCTCAGTCATTTGCTCGAGGTCTGGTGTATGCATATCATCCACTCTGCAGTAATTAGTCTTTGTAATCTCGTACCCTTCCGCCCCTCGACTTCTAGTTCTTCTGTGAGTCGCTTGAGGAGCAGCTACCTTGTTCTGCAGGCACAAATACAATTAATTAAGATTTACGTTAACGTCTGTAATTTTGATACAAAATTTTGCGGAAGCGATTTAAAAGAATAAAGAACAATAATGAAATAAAGGATATTTGCTTTGAATTCCGCCAAGAACTCAAAACAATGAGATATTTGCTCGAACTAGACCTATAATTCGAACAATGGTGAACTATAATCAAGACCTATTGATTACATTTCGGGTTAGTGTTTGAAAACACGTCAAACAATAACAAGTGACTGAGTGAAACTCGACAATCAAAAGTTTTTCTTTAATTCATTCTTGTGGTTGTCTTCTTATTCCATGCCAATGCTTAAATAGACAAAACAAGACCATGAAAGGTCATTACAATCCCAAAATTAACTAGCTAATTAAAGGGAATTAAAACTAGGTAATTACTACTAAATACTACTAAATAAATTACCAAATAAATCTTAATAATTAAATAGGGCATTAACCCTTTTATTAAACAAAATAAAATAAGCTGAAAGTGTCTTCAATTCTTTTGGAGATCGTTTGTATTTTACGAGCAAGATTTTTGTACCATCCAATGAAGCTCTCACGTTCAATGAAAGCTCGAAATACATTTAATTATTCTCGAGAATGATTAAACTGATTTCCGACTTTCAATGAACTCGTTCCTTCATTGACCCACAACCCACTCGTATCAAATTTACAGCACAATGCTATCACAGAAGGCTGTAATAATTAGGGCTTTATTATAAATCAAGATCGAGTCATTGGTCCGAAAACAGCAACTCAGGTCTCAGTAATCAGAGAATTACTCACAATAAACGTAATTAAGCTAACATAACGATAAAGAAGAATTCCGAACATTTATTAAACTCGAATCCAGATGATAATACAAGCACCATAATTACTTATTCATTTCATTATCAATATGTAAATTAATCAGAACAGCAAAAATAGCAAGAACAATACCTGTGACACGGAATTAATCGGCTGCTTAACCACCAAACCTTCCTCCTCAATCTCCTTCCCCTTGCCAAGTGGCCTTTTATTAGCAAGTGGTTGAAAAGGAAGCGAATTCAGATCAATCTCATTCAATGGTGTCCTTCTATACGGAGATTGCTCCGCCTTCCTAGACCCGTTCCTGCTTATTGAAGCTGGTTGCTGACCAGCCCCATTCCCATTCATACCTGTTTGGTTTCCCCTAACCGGAGACTGAGATCTCCCATTTCCATTAACTTGATTCCCATTAGCGGGAGACTGAGACCGCCCATTCCCGGTCCCATTAACCTGATTCGCTTTAGCAGGAGACTGAGACCGCCCATTCCCAGTCCCGCTCCCATTAACCTGATTCCCTCGCGCAGGAGACTGAGACCGCGGTGACCCCACATTCCTCTTCACCAAAACCCTCTTCACATTCCCATTATCCCCTCCTCCACTCCCACTCCCACTCCCATTATTACCCTTATCAATCGACAACGACGTCACAGTCGCAGGCACCGACACCAACTTCCCCGGTCTCCCACTCCCACTCCCAACACTATTATTCCCATTACCATTCCCATTCCCGTTCCCATTACTCGACATGGGACTATCAGACCGTCTACCAGGAGACCTACTAACCCGTCTCCCCCCACTACTCCTTTCCCGACTCCCGGACCGTTGCTCCCCTCTCTCCCTACTACTCATCGGGCTCCTCCGATTACTCCCCCTTGATTGCCGCCTCCTCAACCTTTCCTCCTCCACCACCTCCCCTCCTTCCCCCTCCTCCCCAATTCCACCCCCCTCATTCTCCCTATCGAAATCAAAACTCCGCTTCGACCCCGAATACTTCCTCCCATGCCCTTTCCCTGAACTACTCCTACTTAACCTCCCACATTGTATCAATATCGCATCAACCTCTTCCTTAGTACAACTAGACGTCCTCACCACCTGTCCATTCGCCGCCGCCATTATCAAATTCCTCCCCACGCTCTCCGGGTCCGATACATTCGACCCGGATCCTGACCCGGATCCATCTGAATCGGGTCGCTTATCATTACTCTTTCTATGTTGAATTACAAACACTTCTTTCTTTTTTTTCGCCTTTTCGGTGTCGATTTCTTTCTCATCTCCCTTTTCTTCATCAATTTCACCTGAAATTGACCTCTTTTGCAGCTCAATTTGTGCAGTGACATTGTTATGGAGTTTCTGGGTTGCAATTTTCAAATCATTTTCTTGGGGTTTCGGAATATTATTCAAATTATTATTATTATTACTACTACTAATTACTGATTTAGAACATGGGTCTTTCTTGCTCAAGCAACAACCCATTTCTAAAACCCAATTCTATGAAATTTTGTAGGGTTTTGTAATTTCTTAATTAAGTGGAAATTAAAAGGGGTTTTAAAGTGACATACTAATTAAAGGAAGAAAATTTGAAATTGAAATTGGATATAAAAGAGAGAGAGTATAGAGAGAGATAAGAAGAAGGGTTAAAATAGAAGAGGCACGAGATTCAAGGAGAAGAAATTCAAAATTTGGGTTAATGGCGGGGGAAACAGGAAATGTGGCCGTTGTACAAATTACAAATTAGGGATTTTGGATTCATTTAATTTGGATTTGGATCTTCGGGGAACAGTAATTCTGGCGTGAGACGGTCTCACTCCGTCGGCTTTTGCAAAATGTGATCATTTTTTAATTATTAGTGACACTTTGGAGAAAATGGTCATTTTTAGTCATATAAAGCGGTCATTATTAGTAAAAAAAGTAGTCACAATTAGCAGAAAACAGTCAAATTATTATGATCTGATGGTACGACCGTCTTATAGTAGCATTTGCATTTGGGAAATAGGTAGAAAGGGGTCCTACTAAATTAACTTTTTGTGGATTAAATTAGAGAATTAATTGAGTGCTCAGAAGAATTGGTATTGGTATTGTTTTCATGAATGAGAATATGAATCTTTTCTGACATTAGTTTTTTGAAAGTAGGAGTAATAGTTAACGGCTACTTTGTTCTACTCATTTTGTTTGGGGGTTTTGTGTTTGAAAACATGTGGATTGTTTGTAGTTCAAGAGTTTCATGGTCAAATAAAGTTTGATTAATGAATTCATGATAGGACCAAAAAAATAAATATAAATATAATTATAAATAATGATTTTGTTGAATTATGTTGATTGTATTATGTTGATTGTATTATTATTAAAGTTGTACTCCCTCCGATCCCGACCAATGGTAACACTTACCATAAACGGACGATCTACATTAATGGTAACGTACCTTATTTGGCGCACAACAATACTATGTTATCCTTATTCTTATTTGATATTTACACAAAATGTCATTACATGGCACACTTATCAATCCCACTATTAAACCCACAATTACATGGCTAACCTACTCTTTCCCTTTTTACCCCTCATTTTTTCACATTTTCTTAAATACTCCATTTTCTACCATGTTACCATTGGTGTGGATCGGAGAGAGTATTTTTTAAAATCATTTGAATATGATTTCTGTTTATTTTATTCTCGATCTTATTATTTCAAAGGATAATTCTCATGGTACCCCTGTGGTTTGAGCTTTTTCACGTGGTACCCAGTTTTTTAAGAATCTGCTCATGGTACCCCTCAAGTATCAAAATTGTGCACCATCTACCATGTGCCTTAACTCCTTCAATTTTTGTTAACAATCGACATTTTTTTGAATTTCAATTTTTTTTGGGGGGGGGGAATTAGTTATGATAACTACTTTTTGAAGTTGTACAACTAATTACTCTTTTACACCAAATACCCTTGAGGTTGGAGAATTGTGCATAATGTACCCTTGCACTACCAAAAATACTCGTAACTTGATAAAGTTAGAAGTGGGAGAGAAAGACGTTTCTTTAGGATTTTGACTCGTGTATTTCTTGAGGAGTTACTCCATACTCCACTGGTAAATATGTGTAAAACGTTTGTTACGTTAACATGCATGGTAAATATACAATCGAAAAGATTTGTCTATTTTTGTTATCTGCTTGACTTTAACATTGATTATAGGCGCATTTTAATTACTTAGTAGATGTGTATGTATCTAATCAAGTCCACGCGAAAGGATATTGTACTTCTTTTAAGTCGAAACTTCATGTGAATGCTTAATAACATAGTAAAATTGCATTTATAAGGTGAGTGCTAGTGAAGGTACCTTACTAGCATTATTTGAATGGTCGTGTGTTGGGAATTGTAATCTTGACGATCAATAAATGATTATATATTTAATTCTTGTGACTTATTGATTAAATATACAGCTTTTATACAATTAAACTAGATAATTAAACAATGAATAATAAAAATCCGAAAATAAATGACAACTTTAGGGGTATATTGTGCACAATTTTCAAACCTCGGGGGTATTTCGTGCAAAAGAATAGTTAATTATACAACTTCAAAAATTAGCTATTATAACTACTTTTCCCGCCAAAAATTGGAATTCAATAAATTGTCCGTTGTTAGCAAAATTTGACGGAGTTAAGGCCTAGGGTAGATGGTGCACGATTTTGAAAGTTCAGGGGTAACATGAGCAGATTCTTAAAAAACTGGGTACCACGTGAAAAAGCTCAAACCTCAGGGGTACCGTGGGAATTATCCCTTATTTCAATTGAGTACTACCATTTTTTAGTTAGTATAGTTCAATTTTCATCCAAAAAATTCAGTGTAATTTAATTTAGTTCAGTTGAGCTTTATGTTAAAGCTATATTATAATGTTACTTGATATAGGGTTATAAATCAACCATAATAAGATCAAGTTTTTAAAAAAAATTATGAACCGTATAAAGTGGGTAGGATTTAAAGCTCAAGACACCTAACGATCTCCTTAACAAGTACAACTTTTGTACCTATACGGCTATACCTACCACCCACACCGGCCACCACCCACACCGGCCACCACCCACCCAAAGCTCTAACATGTACCTCCTCCAACTAGACCGTGTACAGTGGAGTTCCACTTGACCACTTATACACGTCTCGCTGACATTACTACTCTAGTACACTTTTACATCCTTTGGAAAATAAGTTCAAGATTTTGATTCAAAACTTGGACAACTTTTCCACACTTTTAAAACTTATATCCAATAAAAAAGAACATTAAATCTGAATGAAGAATAGAACAAACACTACAAAGTACTTTCAAGTTTCAAGTAGGAATAATATGCAGCAGCATTAGTATCAAGGAACTTGGACATCTCAACGTAAATCACAAACTTAAAAGTCAAGCTATTATAATAAATCAAGGCAAAAATACCTTACTTATATGACGGTAATGAACTTGTCAAAATTATTTGATGGCTAAACAATAAGAAACTTCTCTTAAAGTCGAGCTACTTGTGTACTGCATCTGCATGTTTTACAAGAAACTAATGCGTATGATGCCTTTATAGCTGATATATGTACAGAACGATAACCACGCCAACAAGCCTCGACTGTACACTATCTCATTAGGTGCTTCGTTCAAGATGCCCAAAAAATGCATTAGCTACAACTATTTCTGTACAAAATGCCGATGTTCTCCACTGCCATCTGAACGTTCAAAAACCTCTAGCACCACAAGGGAACAGGAGGCGTCCAACTGACCATTCCCACAATAGACCACCAAAATTTTCTGGAACAAATTGTGTAGAGAAAAAGGGATCTTTTGTATGATGCGAGGTGCCCTTGTCAATCTTTGTCAACTGACATTTTGAAGGGGGAATAAGATCGTCATTTACCTGAAATGACTGTGGAAATGGCTAAATATATTACCCAAGTCATTCAAAGCACCAATATTGAATACGGTGATAGAAAAAGGCAGGCACAACTAGAGAAAACATGTTGAATAAATATCAAGAGCGTTCGTGTAGAGATGTCACTCAATTTAGTTGCCAAGGATTGGTACTTATGACCTGGGTCCCTTAACCCGTTAGCATCAAGATTGCCTTCGTGAATTTTTTTACAAGTTATTAGATAAAGAAAAAAAAAAGGGAACATTGTTTTCCTTGTCACAAATAGCAGGTTCATCCAAAAAAAAAGACAAGTACAATGTTTGGTATATCATGAGACATCTTTCCTATCTATGTTCATTGTATCCTTCTGTTTACCATCTTATGCAAGAAAAATAACAAAACGCTTTCAGTAAATTCATGGACCCTATTTTTAAAAAGTTGTACTTGACCTTGCTGGAAAACACAACATAAGACCACAACAGATGGCGCCAATATGAATAAATAAACCGAAGGACTTTAGGATGATATAAGTATTGTGATCATTTTTGGTATAAGACGAGCTACCACTGAATAAGTTTCAGACAGTCCTAGGCTCCTAGCCCAACTTGGCCAATACAAGTGCAAGATGAGCATTAGAACTTGGAAGCATATATAGCCAAGCTTGAGGATCATACCTTTGGTGGTTCAAACTTCCACTACCTCATTCAAATGAGGAGCAATCACGCTATCCAATTTCACCAGCCATAATGCTAAAGCGGATAATGTTTGGGGCATATTTTGAAAGCATGAAACAATATCTTCATCAAAAGAATCGCAATAGAGTTCAGCATTGCATTGTGACAACCAATCCACATTAATTGCAGCAACAAAATCAGATAGAACCTGTCATGAGAGCAGAAGGGATGATATCCAACAAATAAAGCCATATCTAAAATTGATTAAGTGTAAAATAGCTACGATGTTCAGAACCAATAAAATAGACCGCCGAATACAACAATATACTACCTGCAATAGCTCATGCAACGAAGATGTGCGCCTGAGCCTCCTTACCCAAAGCTTATGTGCAGATTTCTGCCATGCCCCGACAAGTGCATCCTCGGGCATAACTAACTGCAAGACAAATGTCCAAATTAATACAATACTACAATTGAATATAAGTACTTGTTGAGCCATCCTCCATCAGGATTAAATGCTTTCTGTCAAAACTATTTTAGGCCTTGTTTGGATAGCAAAAATGGAGTGAAAGGAGGGGAGGGAGTAAGAGGCAAGGGAAAGGGAGGGAAGGGAAGGGGGGGTGGAATGGTGGGTGAGAGTTTTCCCTCCAAATCTTCCCTATGTGAGGGGAAACATTTTGCACTGGAGGGGGGAAATGGAGGGATCGATTACCCCTCCCGTCCAAATCCCTCCACCCCCATTTTGCTATCCAAACAATGGAAATTGCGTTCCTCCAAATCCCTCCCCTCCCTTTCCTTCCAAATCCTTCTATCCAAACAACGCATAAATGATTTCCGTCAAAACATTAATCAGCTGAATATCGTGCTAGAAATTACAATACATATCAACTTTTTGAGACTATAGCCACGGAATTTTTCAGAAGAAGATTCTACCAAAACTAAGCCACCACTTTCAATACTAAAGAGCTACAGTAAAACAATGTATAAAGTGCCTAGATTCATTCAACGTAACTACAAATCCCAACAGAGGTAGCTTTGAAATTGCTGGCTAAAGTTGAATGATCCCTCAAAACAGAATAAGACCTATAAGTAGCTAAGCTTAGAGTGAGCACAAGAATCTTTTTTTAAGTCAACTCAGAGACTGATATAAAAAGAAAGAAACGTCCTACAGGTAAGTTTTGACTATTCAGGATAAGAATATAAAAATACAGTGGTTAAAACGGGTGGCTTCCCAGTAATTAATCTGAAGGGGGCACATCTCAAGATATCATTTTAAAGATGCTTCGCCAAAGCCAAAAACATAGCTAGGTGGAACAAAAGGCCACTGAAATATAACCTACAGTTAAACATACCTCAATTGCATGCGCTGCAGCTTTGAGTGCTTGTAACTGTGATGGTAAGACTTTATGCATTGGACAAATATCAGTATCTTCAGAGCCGCGACACATAGCCACATGGATGTCATACTTTTCTTCTAGATCAATGTCAAGCTCAAATGTTGTATGACAAGTCTTACAATGCCTTTCATCACGCCAGTATAGATCATGACAACTTGCACATCTTGTCAGTGAGTCGGAATAAGACTGTTTTCCACATTTAACAGCATGAAGAACAGAGTAAAAGCAATTCCAAATCCACAAGTCATACGCTTGGAGACTAGTATATGTTTGCCTTTGCACTTCAACCTTATTCACTACAATTGTAGTATCAGGTGAAATTACCGCGAGTGGTGAAGCTTCAGAAAGAGAGAGATTGTTATCGATACCGGAAACGGGAGAAGGACTGTCTTCATTAACCACATCTATCCCAGATATATCAGAATGTGCGGAGTGGCTAATTTCAGCTTCAATCATGACTTTGAACGACATCTCTCTGAGAAGAATTGGCATGCGTTTCTCCAATGATTTGAGTAGAACAGCTTCCCGTCTGCCTTGGTTATTCAAGGTGCCCACAATGCCACATAAAGCCTGAAATGCAGTATCAAACAAAATATTTAACAAAGGGAAAAATTTATAAATTGCTCTCTTTTATATACCACTTTTTCAGACTTACTCTATTTTACAAAAAGTAAAAACTTACTACCTTAAAATTGCTTTAAAATTTGCTACTGACAGACTTTCCAAATTAATAATATTATTATCATTATCATTATTACAAAGTAATTATGTAATAATAAATAATAATAATCCCACCTGTTCACTCTCAATCACTTGCCACAGGCCATCCTCAGAAGACTGAACATAGATTCGTGTATGTCCAGGATCATCAGCATCACAAGGACCTAAGAAGAGCCAGTATCTATTATACCGTCGATCTGAACCCAGATATATTGATTGCATAGGGTGTAGGTAAGCTTCAACAACAGTTCCCATTGAACCAATTTCCTTGTCAAGAGATTTTTCCTTGCCACATGACATTGAAAAAGCAACTGACGAATCAACTGGACAAACTTCTAGCGAATGATATCCATTTCTTGCACCAAGTGTTTCTCTGACATCAGCCCACGATGAAGTTGGTGAGCTAGGTTGCTTTAATGTTGATCGCTTAATCTTTCCTCCAGATCCATGAAGATAAATATTTGGAACACTCTCTGTAAGCATTGTTGACGGATCCTGCAACAGAAAATTCTGAATCATGACAATCTGGATGTGCAGTCTAGGAAACAGCTAACAAAAAGACCTTACAAGGTCTCTTAAGCTTCGATTATTTGCTACGAAGAGAATGAAAAAAAAAATCTTCACACATCTATAATTAATGCAAAGCCAGCATTGCAGCCAGAAGACTTTATGTTATGCTAGACATACTAACCTATATTATGAGTTAATTACCAAGAAAAAGCACTGTACAAATATGCTAAACTACTCGCTTATTAATGCATAGGAAGGAAGATCATGCAGTTCTTTTTATACTAATGTATATGGCACTAAATACATGTCTGGTAGGGTGACCAAACTACAGATTGGTGGATCCAATTTAATGCTCGCTTGACGCCTTGACTTGGGGAGTAATTGTTACTACAGTACTGGAGGTCAAAACAAACGAGAAAAGGATGAAGTGATGGTGGTGAAGGGGTGACAGGGGGCTACTATCCCCTTGTAAGAGTAATGCATCACCATAGGGGTACGTAGGTAAGAATTACCCCTTTATGAGAATCATTACCCTCTCCCCATCTCCTTCCAGGCTTCCACTATCCACCACCACCAGTCCACCACGGACCACCAGTTTCCACTGCCTCGTATGTTCCTTTATTTTCCCATCCATCATCCCCAAAACAATTACCTCAAATCCAAGTAAGCCCTTGGTACAAATAAAGTGTAAATTATGGAGCGAAAGGAGGGATCACAAGGTGGCCGAGGTACTTCGATCAAACCCTCTCTAACCCCATCTTACCATTTCTCTCCTTATCTCTACCAGGACTAAATGGGTCTCCCCACACACTAATAAAATGCATATGCAAGCCATCTCAGTCTCAGGAGGTACAGAGTGAGAGAGTTCTTCTAGAGATAAGTGGGGTTAACCGTTCTTTGAGAGGGAGTATTAAATTGTAAGATAGTAAAAGCTTAAAGAGATCATCAACACGAGTATTTACCTTTAACTCTTTAAGGACTCCACAATGTTTTAATGAAGTAAGGTTTGCAACACCTCTTATTTTAGTTACCTTTATAAGACATCGTATACCTCCACCAATGAATGCCCTATAAAGTTTTATCGTTGGATCATTCCCCTTGAATGTTTAAAAAAGAGAAAAGACGTAGAATGTGGTTTTTAATCTTTGGCCATAATTTGCAAAAATTACTAGGTGGCGGAAAGTTGAGAAGGTTGAACCTACCTAATTGACTTCATACAACCTCCAATAAGTGATGGAAAAGCAACACAGCAGTGCACATATTGACTTAATCAGGCTGACATTCAACCATAAAATCAATCAAAAAAGAAGTAAAAATAGGTGATGGGCCTTGTTTTAGACTTTTACTCTTTTAGTAATAGTTTTTCTCCAGGTAGTGTTTGGTAATATATGACAAGAAATAACAGAAAGAAACAAAAAGGGCATGGCAAAAGAGACCAATGAACCGCGGCAATCGGGACCTATGGTGTAAATGTCAAAAATATGTACCTTCATTCTAAAACTGGAACCCGCACTCAGAAGGTCAATAAGGGCAAGTAAGGCATCCAGCTTCTCTTCAATGTTTAGGTCACAGTATTCTCCTTCCAAGAGACCTAACATCCATGATTCCCCCGGATGGCTTTCGTCAATTTCACTACAAACAATCAACGCGTTCTCTTCATCAATATGAAGAGCTGAACTCAGTCGTGAAGTAGAATTTCCAGAATCACACTCTGAATAATTAACGCCCATGACATTGTCGTCCCTATAATCATCACAAATGCTTCCACAACCTTCAGCATCAGACTGACCATCTTCGTCTTTTTGCAGAACTGATGATAAACGTAGACGATATGTAGATAATGAAATCTTCTCAAACAAAGTAATATCACCAGCCAAAATCGAGCAAATTGAATCTTCGAGTTCATCATCTAGTTTTCCCAAATTCAAGTCCACAACCTTCAATAATGTACCACAATGACATCAATAAGATATAAAAAAATCACCTCAACTATCAAGCATCAAGAATAGACTCCCTCAAGGACGGAATTGGCGTGGGGCCACAGGGGGGAGCCTTTACTTTCTAACATAATTAAATACTAGAATTTGTTTTAGGAATGCTAGTTATTGTAGCTCAAGTAGTAAGAGTATCAACTTGGACGCTAGGAGCACGAAGTTCGATCCTTGGTAGCATTGTTTTTTGTTTAAGCAAATTATTATGATTTTGGGCCTTCAGCCATGAGATTTTCATGCCATAGTTTCTTAAAACTATGGAATTAAAAATCTGTTGCTAACAATAATAGAACCTCGGACCTTAAAGTAGTAAATTGACATCCCAACCACTAATAGATTACAATTTAGAATTCAATAGATTGCTAAAATGTGTTGCGGAGTATAACTTAAAAGAGATATTTATCAAGAATAACGAAGTGCATTAATTTGAAAACTACAGTATTCTAGAAACAAAAACTCAAAATACAGCATTATTTAATAGTGAAAAATCAATCATTTTCATTCATTTACTAATTTTATAACTGCAAAATAATTTTTCGAAAAAATCCAAAATAAGAAATACATTTCAAAATGGAGTCAATTTCTTGGAAAAAAAATGTGTGACCCCCTATACAGGATTCTGTGTTTGCCACTAGACTCCGTATGGAAGGTACTTATTGTCACTCTCAAGCATGGGTAAACTAGAGTTACAAAAGGTGTGTGATAGTCAACGTAATAACTCATCATGCCTTATGCTTACTTCTTCAAATTGATATTACAATACCACCCCCTTTGATCGATTAGCATCACTGAGTAAGCCATTCCATTGCTTCTGTCGGCCTTTTTTAGTTCTTTTTGCACTTCTGTTAAGTATCAACACGACATAAAACTTAGCTTAGTGGTCAGTCCATCATCACTGGCTATTCAATTTCTTATCAGTTTTATTAGGTTCTGCCCATTTTTCATTTCCTCTCGGCGGAGCATCATCTGCCAGGTGAACTATTGGATTTGTGACACAATTAGACAGACAGGCAACTTTTGAGGCATGGGTTGCAAACCCAAGCCATGAACATTCATACAATCAACACCCAATAAGTAAAGGTCAGATGCCAATGAGTGACTATCAGCTAAAAAACAGTAAACTAACCTGTGAAGATGTTGCTAGCTCAGTAACTTTCATCCCCTTATTCCCCCTTTCAAACAGAATATCAAACAGTGCAGCCTTTAATGTACCCGGTCGCAATCCATACTTGACCATATGTTCTGCTCCCTGCAAGAGACGGAGAAATTTACACGTGTTTCAATACACAAATATACTAACATATGCACAAGGGATAAATACAACATAAGGTTCAAGAAGCAATAGCCATACAGAACAAGATTAGCCTTGCTAAAAACTGAAAAGAATGACAGAATAATAAAAAAAAAATGTATGAACTGAAATTGGTTGCACCAGTAGAACATGCAAAGTCTAAAAACATAAGGAAGTTGGTTCAATAAATCAGTATCATATTGCATCTGAACAACCTTTCCCTGATTACCTTTAAGAACACCCATTTGCACAACAGAACTACAAAGAACAATCCATGTGTAACCTAGTCAGGGTGAGCAAACCATGTATCGTCACACAATAAACAACTTTAATAATTCATGCACACAGAAACTGAAATAATCGGAACTATGTTTTTCATCAATTAGAGCAAGACTTGAGTCATCCTCAGACAGCTGGACACGAGACAGAGGATCAACCAACTGAATCTCACGTGTAAGTGTGGAGACTTATACAGAAATCCAACAAGCAATACTGATTGCTTATTTCCTCCGAGCAAACTCAGATACGTACCACAAGTTGATAGTCAAGTTTGCCATATCAGCAGCTCACAAATCACCCGAAAAAATAAACATCAACGTTTATTTTAAAACTTTTTAAAGTCTGACACCCAGATATTTTGCAATAAATTGTTCCGACTTAGAGCTGATTCAAATGGCATATAATCCAAAAGCTAAAACCAACAGTTTATACAGGTATAAGTATACAATGATAGCTTGCAAGAAATACAGAACCGGTACATGAGGTCCAACATGAACTGTTTTATAAGTGAGCATCACAAACCTTGTGAATGCATCTTTTTCTCTGGATACCATCTCTTGCCCCAAATCCAGCTGCGACCATCACTTGTCGCAATATTTCGGTCCATGTTAGCGAGTTGAGAGATGTCTTCCAAACACCCACCATCGATTTCTTACTTCCAGCCTACCACATCATTGAGAAAAAACTTAATAAATATCAAGAACCTTAAACGACATAAAAACAATAGAAAAACAAAGACCAAACAAATGCTATGCTGCATACTTGAGTTGCTAAAACAATATAAATTTTTACTGGCTTATTCCAGAATGGCTTGTAAGCTTACAGCCGCGCAGGAAAAAGTGTTCAGAGCTATTACCCACCGTATGAAGCAAGTTCAGGAACATGCCATTTTTGTTGGAGTGTATAGAAATGTCACTAGAAAGCTGCACATCAACGTCAGACAGCAGATGTAGTAGGAGGCATAAATGCACTTTTCCCAGCAATAATGATTCCTGTAGCCCCATGATAAAGATTAATATATTACCATTAATCTTCAAACTTTCAACATAGACACATCAGCAGGTGACACATTAAACACAAAAAAAAAAGGTTCGCGGAGTATTTAAACTGGAGAGCTAAAACTTAGCAATGATACCATTAAATGACACTACTTACTTTCCAAATGAATGCCTTTGCAAACTCGTCAAAGGTGAAGGGACAAAGATTGAGCGTCGCAGCATAAGTATATAGAAAATGAAAAACCTGTGTGAAAATGTAACAGTTTATCAGCATCAAATTTAATACACATGACACAAAACAAATGTACAAATACTGAAAATCGTAGCGAAGCTAACAACATGCCCCTTCTTGCTCTTACGGCAGCATTAAAAAAAGGCACATTTAACTGCAAAGCGTCTTCTTAAAATAAAGCTCAATCAGCATTAGTAGCAGAATGTAGGCTATGAAGGGAACTATACCTATCATTTAAAAACCAAAAACAATTTTCTAATATCAAGAGAACAATATTTAAATAGCATCCAACTGCACTAACAAAACACATATCTCATGTTTGTACACATAATGGCTCCAGCAAGTAAATACATTTCAGATGACATATAAGACAAACAATACAGAAGCCTGCAAATAATATGATTAAACCCCATAAAAATACATTAAGTTTAATTAGTGGCCCCATAATTATGTTACTTTCATACAATCATATAGAATCGTCTAGCGGAAAAAAAAAAAAAAAAAAAAAAGACTATTACTTGCCTTAAAAAAATTCTTCTCCAGCTTTGGGGGAGAACCCCAAGGGTGCACAGAGAGAGGCTTCTTCATTTTAACAAAATCAGGTGGAAATTTTGGAAGAAGACCTGAATGCACAATAAATTATTGGTATTACAGAAGGAAAAGATAAATGTTTACATAATACACGCAGTAAACTAGTCGAATTTCAAGGGAACTACATGCAAACCTTTGCAAAGAGAACAACCATGGCCACCACCGGTATTGAAATGTGAGCTACAAGTTAGGGCACTGGGTCCAGCTTCGAAGTTCCTCAACTCAAGTTCCTCATCATCTACCAGTTCAGGAGACGAACTTAAGCTTACTTCATAGCTTCCAGTATCCAATGCAAGTTTGCAAATCTCTCTATGTGCCTTCTGCTTTTTGTTACAACTAGAATCCACCTAAAACATAACAAGAGAATCCAATCATTTATGGTTGTCATCACAAATATATGATAATGCAAATTTTAGTTTATTAATGGAATTTGAAATTCTACCCTTCTCCGAAGCACAGAAGCCTTACTCTTCTCCTGCACTTTATTAACTGGCTTTCTCCGCTGGTCCCAAGAAGACAACAAGAAAAACCACCATTAAAACATATAGAATTTGCATAAAGCAGCGGAAAAACATTGACTGAACTTTATTCGGAAGCTATTTCATAGGACTGTAACATACAGCGGCAGGTTTTCGTGTTGATGATTTCTTCTTACGTATATTGACAGAACCGATATCTGTTTGCTCCCTAACGATCATTAAGCCTTTGCCCATGCCATGTCTTTTAGCTTGAGAATTATTTTTACACGACAGGCCCTGAAAATGGAGCAGGAAAAACACCATTTCATGGAAATTAAGGAGTGAAGAAGAAAGAGCAAAATAGTTATCTAATTGTTAGAAGAACATTGTTCCATTCTGGTTCACAGTACCTTGTTCTCTTTGGAGGCTCTAGCTTTCTCAGGGATAGAAGCATTAGATGTCAACTGCCAAACTGACATTAACCCTTTTCCTTTCCCGTGCTTAACAGGCGCTTTGGTTTGACTCTGTTTCTCAGAAGCTTTGGACACCTATTAACGAAGACAATTATCAAAAAAATAATAATAAAAAAGCTAATACAGAAAAAATATTAAAAATTCAAAAGCAAAGAGAACTACTAGTTTACCTTCCTTCTTTTTGGAGCTCTTTGCTCATCTTGATCTGTTGCATTAGAACATATGATATCTGTTCAACAGCAGAAAACAGACTAAGAAGTTTGTATCGTTTTGAGGTGAAGGACAACTCTGCAGGAAGTTTTTAGCGTATGTGCTAAACTGCTAGTCCTTGATGTGCCTAGGAGGCTCTGAGCACATGGATAAAGCTTAATGATCAGAGAAAAGCCTTCTTACTTAATTTTTCTCTTTGTCACGATGAGGTAACAGGGTACAGTGAAAACTTGTGGAGTTATCCGTAGACAGTTGTGCAGTTTTAGTGATAAAGGGGCCAAAAGCTTTAATGCCTCGGAAAGGGGTAAAAGAAATCTTCAACCTAGAAGCTCCTTTAGATCAAGATTTCTATACTAGATTTTACATTAGGTACGACTGGGGCGATGTAATGCCCAGATACATCAGCAACAGCAGGGAACCCCTTAAATCGTCATAAACAAACAGTAACAAGAGATTAACTAGCTGAAAGTCTGAAACCATCTTACAAGCAGTCGTATTGTAAGAAGAAAAACAAATTTTGAATTCATCTGGACAAGAAAGCAATCGGTAGCAGCTAATATCTATTGTTCTATCATACAGTATTAGTAATTAAGAGCCAAACTTAAATTTTTCCGGGGGGATGGCTGATTGGAGTCGATATAATGAACCATCCTCCACGCAATAAGTGTCCACAATTTGTTGCTTCCAACACTTGCATCTGAGTCGTAGCAGCATAGATTCACCTTCAACGCTGCGACATGTACCTTGACTTCACCAACTCTATGCCCAAAAATTACTATTATTCAAAATCACTTTCACTGGAGTCATATGCCTACTCAATCCCTTATAAAGATGCGACTTCACTGCCACACTAAGTGAATCGCTTTTAGAATGGGAAATCAATTATGTCTTCCTTTAATTGGACTCACTGAAATCATAAATAGTACAGCCAAGGGAAAGGAGATTTATGTTCGGATACACTATTAATACCACCTTCAATACCTTGCAAGCTATGTCCCCATATTTCGCATGGCAGTCCAAACTCCAAAATCCATCTATATAAAAATGTCTTGAACACTATTTACATAGCTTAACTGACATTTTCTAGTAGCCATGACCATCAAAACTTTTGTACACCATGATTCATGACACCACATATTTGTATCAGCAACAAATTTTGCACACCCTATGCTCTATAAGGCTATGGAACAGTCTGTTCCAAAATGAGAAAATGATAATTGCAACAAGCACAACATCAAAAGCATACGCGACAGAGCTACTACACTCATAAATGTAAGAAAACAAATATTCTCGGAAAATATTTGTTCATGGAACTAGAATGTGACTATCTTAATAGTCAGCTTGGGCAAAAGGAAAGCTAAACTATCTACAATGAACATTCCATCACAGAGCCGTACCTGTAACAGCATTGCGACCTTGAAATGCTGAAGTGGGCAGACTATCAAACTCCGTGCCAAGCGGAGGACCATCTTTCCTAAATATCTTCTTAAATATATAATCCGGAGGATATAGTTTGTCTTGCACAATACCAGGTCTCATATTAGTGTTTCTGTCTTCAGTCACCTCAACCACCGACAAACGCTGATCTTTCTTTGTTTTATTCTTCGACTTTGTAACGCACCTTGCAGACCCATTTCCACCCCGTATTTGGCCAACATTTTGCCTGTCTCTTCGACGTCGCTCAATATACCATCTTCTCACCTGCTCATAATTCAACCCTAAAGCTGAAGCATAGTCCTTCACTGTACTTTGTGTCGGGTTTTTATCATCTGTTATCACCATATTAATTACAATCAAAACTTAATTTAGCTCACATTACCAAACCAAACAACCTGACCCATTCGACAAATCCCGTAAACAAATTAATTACCAAATATGCCCTTTCTCCTCTAATAACAACCAAACATAAATAGCAAAAAAAAAAATTACTCCCTCCGTCCCGGTCATTTGTTTACCATTTCCATATTTGGGTGTCTCATTCATTTGTTTACCTTTCTATATTGGGAAGACTTTTGATGAGTAATTTCATCACCCAATGGGACTATTGTCCACTTGTCATCTTATGACACTACCCACAAATGGTCCCCTCCCCTTTCCTTGGTCTTTGTGCCAAAAGCAAAGGTAAACAAATGACCGGGACGGAGGGAGTATTATACAACCCCATTTCAGTGGCAATTAAAGATAACTAACGAACCCACAAACCGACCGAAACCAGAAATGGGTTTTGTAAAATTATACTCCGTAATAAGCAACCACCTAAAAGAGTAAGAAAAAACATTAACCACCTAATAACCACCAATTATACTAATCACATATTTCACAAATACCGTACTAATTAACACAAATACTCGTGTAAGACGGCCTTGTCAATTACCCTTTCTAACACGACAGTACTGAAAACCTCTTCTAACTGATTAATTAAAAATTAAAAAAGCATCAAAACCAACAACATTTCTGGCGGTTAATCTCGTAACAAATACTCTCTCTGTCTCATTCATTTATTTACTTTTGTATTCGGTGCGAGAAGTATTTTAATCGACGGTAAACAAATGATTGGAACGGAATTAAACAAAAACAGTTACTCACATTGGAAGGCGGTTTTACCCATACATAGTGTAAAACGAGCAATTAATTTACCAAATAAATTCGTTATTCAAACTTGTTACTACTATTATGTAAAGGAAATGAAGAAATTACCAGAGTATAAAACTTCAAGTGCTTGAAATTCAAGAGGGGTTTTTCGGCGAAGAGTGGGAGAAACGCCATGGTTGAGTTGATTAGCCATGGTAATTAAGTGGAAAAATGGTGAGAAATTGGGGATTAGGGTTGAAGAATCGACATTTTAGGGGGAATTAGTAGGGTTGTTAAGTGAAGAGATGTGTGAATTGTGATGATGTTTGGGTTTTAGGGTTTTACAGGGTTTAACATCATCTTTAGTCTTTACTTTACTATTAATTCATTCATTTATTTAATCATTTCATTCATCTACGAGATTACCCTTTGTTGTGAGGAAAATATCTACTTTAGTGTATTTCTTTGTCTTATCCAATTCTCCCAAAAGGGAAGGGTTTTGTGAGAGGGTTAATTTGGAAAATAATAAAATAAAAATTCTAAGTATTTTTTTTTTTTTTAAAAGAAATATTTTCTTAATTAGTTTTGTACGAGTGGTTACGGACTTACGGTTGGGTAGGCTATATATATCAATAATTGTGCATGAACCGGTACTTTTGAAGTGGAATATGAAGCTTTGTTTGTCTAATCTCGCATCAAAAATATCAGTTTGAGGGAGAGATGATGGTGAGGAATCGCTGACTAGCACTTTTGACCGATTGTAAGATTGTGAGCTGGAAATCTAGTGTCAATGTTCAACGAGGTCCACACTCATGTGATTGTTCGTAGGAAAACTGAAGGCACCGGTTATTGGTTTAATACTTTAATGTATTTAAAGAGTAGTAACAAAGTTTGTGGTGGCGGGTAGATTGATTGAGTATCATTCCATATATAAGATATTCATTTATAAGAACCATTCGACATGGAGCCAGCTCGAATAGACTATACCCCTCTAGCATAAGCTTAAGGAAGAGGGTTGGAGTTATGTCTTCCTTATATTAGCAATATGTGTAATATGTGTAATTAGAGTGATAAGTCCATTTTATATATAGTTTAACTCCCTAGTTTAGCTCGGTTTATTTGATTATTATACTTTGTTTAGTATATTTGTGAGCTAATTACGTGTTCTAGATGTATTGCTTGTGTTTGTTACATTTTGTAGAAATCTAAGCATTTAGAGGCTTTTTCCTAGCACATTAGTCAGCATCAAAGTTCACTAAGCTAAAATGGAAGCAAGATGGACAATGGAAGGATACTATGAGAAATGACAAGCCCAAGCATGAGGACTTGTAAAATGGTTTGGTGTACAAATGAGAAACCAAAATGAAGCCCAACTTAAGGAGTTCACAACTCAACATAGGGATGCTCTTTGGATGCTCATGGGATGCCAAACTATGCAATTAACCGGAGAATTAAGGAGCTTAAAGGCATAGCATAGGATTCCTTAAGCATTAACTGAAGCAATTAAGCAAATATAGTCGGGTTTCCAAACCCCGATCGGGGTTTGGAGTCTGTGAAATGTTTCCGTTTCAAGTTCCTCTCCCTATATAAAGGAGAGGGACTTCGACACTTAGAGTCATCCTTTTTCATATCTTTTTTTATCATCTTGTACATCATTCTACACTCTAAAAACACTCTTTTACATAATGTCATTAGTCATTAGATTAGGTTTACAATAGTTTAATTTCCATTAGTTGTTACAAGTAATTCTTTTAAGTATTTCAATTTATATTACAAGTTCATTTGCAAGTTAATTAGTTCAATTGTGTTCTTCAATTCCAAGTTTCATTTTCTTTGTTGAGGTAATTCTATTTCTTGTATTATTTTGTTATTTCCTTTGTCATTTCCATTATTAGTTATTTATCATGTTTACTTTCTCATTTGTTATTAGATTAGTTATCATTATGCAAGAGTAGTTACTTTGTCTAGGATATTAGCGAAGCCATGCATAAATAATATTTGTAATTGTTGAATTGAGATGTTATGATATCAAATAGTTGTTTCTATCACATGCTTGCATTGTATTATTAGTCTTAGATTATTGATCACAACCCTTGATTAAATTCGTTAATTCTTTCTATAAACTGAGAGACACATAATTGAATTAGACTAAGCATGTGTTAGTAGATCGACCTAGCCATAGCGAGAGTTCGTTAGGACCCGACCTAAGGTTGACACTAATATAGAGAGATGAGTGTCTTTAGCCTAAACAATTATCTTTATCATCAATTTCCTAGTTTGACTTGAGCATTTACATAATTTGCATGTGTGATCCGACCTCCCTAGACTCTTCCTTTATTATTATTGTTGTTTCATAAACCAAACTGATGAATGGTTTATCGTCAATTACCACATCAAAAATAAACCCGATATAAGTAGTATATATGGGTCGAATCCATGAGGATGGAGGGGTCAACTACAAGCTTGAAGGAGTCCTATTCTAGCCTAACAAGAGTTGGATGAGGAGATTAACTATGAATTAGTAAATGCAAGAAATCGCTAAAATGATATGGGCAAAAACAATTAATGGAAAACTAAGATAAAGGGTTCACCTTAGGGGGAATCAATGGGTTAGTCAAGTAATTAGCAAGTGGGTAATAAGTTTGAGTAGAATTAATTGCTAATGTCTCAACAATTAATAATCTTCAACAAAGCTATCGCATTTGTCTCAAATTACTCATATAAACGCTAGTCTAATCATCTCTACCACCGTCGCTTAAGAGATAATCAAACAATACTTGATAAAGTGTGTAACTTTCGTTTACACAATTCATCAAACACCTAGTGTGCATATGGGTAATACTCTAATTATAACCACAAGTCTACTAATCACTCAACCAATTATCCCACATAATCCTCCCTTAGGCTCCCCCTAAACCCTAGAGGGAAGCTACTCACTCATGTTGAAGGAAAGCAAACAACTAAGCAATAAGAATAAGGAGATGAACATCATACTATGGAAATGAATAATTCTAACAATCAAATGACAAATAATTAACTTGAAATGAAATAAATTGCATAAACAACTAAAAGATGAGAAATTTATTCCAACGAACAATACTTGTATTAATGAATAGGGAGAATGTCTTCACCCAAAATTTTCAATACAAACCCAAGACTATGATAGTTCAACTAAGAGAGACTAGATCTACTAACTTGAATTGAGAAATTAAACTTAATTAAGGAACGATTAAGAGAGTAATTAGTGAGTATTAGAGATTACAAAATTTCTAGGGTTTTGTGCTAAGAGTTGATAAAAGCCCTTACAAAAATTAGGGGGAGGGTATATATAGGTATCTCAAAATTAAGAAAGAAAATAGAAGAGGAGGCGAAAATGCGACGCTGTGTTCATGGCCGGTTGGCCGGCCGCCGGCCCTCTGACCGGTCTGGAGCACATGAGACTCTTCCTTCTTTTCGTCTTCAAAAAATATTCTAAGTATAGGAGATGTAAGTCTAAGACGGGTGCCCGGCCGCCGGCCCTATGACCGGCCTGGAACGCATCAGTATCTTCTTTTATTCTGATGTTGCGCAGGCCGGGTAGTAGGCCGGCCGCCGGGTGCCCGGCCGCCGCTACCTGGCCTATATCGTCTTCTTCTCTTTTTCCTTCAATTGTGGGGGATGTGGTCTGAGCCGGGTAGCCGGTCGCCGGTCGGTAGACCGGCTCGCGCCACATATAGCTCTCTTCTCATTTTTTTTTCTTCTCATTTCCAAATCCCGACTCATGCAAGGCCTTTGTGCACCGATTTCTTCGTTTCCGCCTTAATTCCTGCAAAATGATACCGACCTTCATAGCACGGAAAATCGGGAAGCAAAATGCAATTAAGGGTACGCAAAAATGTGTAAACAAGCCAAAATGGAGACGAAAACGAGAGGGAAAATGTGACTAATTAAATGCTTATCACAAACCAAACCAAACCAATCGATATATATAACTGACTTTGATAGAATTCACTCCATAACAACTTGCTAGCAACTCCCGTCTCCTTGTATTCAACCCCTATTACTACATTCATTTGTATACAGGGTATTTATCTTTGATTAGGTGTGCAATAGCCTATCATAGAGAAACACTCAGATTGCCCAGCCAGTTTGATCACAAAATAGCTTCTCGAAAGTGCTACATTTCCACCTTCCAACTTAATTGGACTTTGAAATGAAACATGCCAATTTCTGGCTATATGAGGATGTATGTCATGTATCGTGGTGTTAAAGTTTGGCCTCTTCCAAATGAAATCCAAAGTGAGACGTAATTGAAAACATATTTACATTACTTGCAAATAATAATGATGATTGTTCATCAAACTAAAAGTAATACTCACAAAGTTTTGTAAAAATATGTGCTAATAGTAGGAAATGACATTTTGTAAGAGTAATCATTAGCAAGCACAATTAGTCATAACCTACCTTCTTAGCATTAAGGCGATAAGTTGTCACCTTCAACTCAAATCACTCTGTTACTTTGTTTGAAACTTGAAATATGATTGTTTGAAGCTAAATTTGCACACAATTACTTTCAAAATAATAATTTTGGGCGAGTTTATGTTTCAACTCTTTTCTTTGTAATTCATCATCTTTTACAGCTTCACATATTGTACTATCATGGTCTTCAACATCAAGCATCATTTATGACCAGCTTCTACCTATGACATCACAATGTAGTTCATTACACGCTTTGAGCATTGTTGATATGAACATCGTAATTTATTATTCGTCCAGTTTAGATCGACACAAGCTTTAGTTACGCTTTTGATTATATATCGCATATTCACGATTGTTCCCCACATATTGCATGGGCCAAGTACTAACAACGAGACATGTGACTATCGGTCCTCTCATCTGTATGAAACTATGTGTTATATTTTACATGCAATTAAGCTTTATCATTTCAAGTCTTGCTTCAAGCGAAAATCATTTTAGATACAGTCCTCTAATTTAGCTTTTCGAATTTTAATTTTTTCGGTCTAACCGTGCTAGCTCACTCTTGGCTCGAGATACGAGACCCATCCAAAATACTCTACTTCGTTGATATTTTTTCCTTATCAATAAAAGAAAAAATATATAATAAAATAATAACGAGGGGCATATTGGGAATTTTCACCATAACACAAATGGTTCTATCATCTCCATCCTCCACCAATTCATACACCCCCTCATCAACGAACCCTAACCAGTGTAAATTCATCACGTAAACCCTAATTTCTTCCCTCTTTCTCCAAAATTCAATCAATCAATCAAATTTGGGGCTTTATTCCACAATCATCCCCTCAAATTCCCAGATAATTCGCCGAAACACACAGAACAAAAATGGCGTTTAGATCAAAGGAAACAATGAAGAAAATACTGAAGAAAGTAGGAGAAGAGAACATAACAAAAGGCGTAAAAGATGCATTGAAGAAAAACATTCCTAATAATAAGGTTGTTATGGGTCGTGCTCAACGTGGTCTTTTTGCTGGTCGTCATATTCAATATGGTAATCAAGTTAGTGAAGATGGTGGCAATAAGTATGTCATTTTGTTTTATTTTAATTTGATTTGTTTTTAATTGAATTTGAATTGATTTGATTTGATTTGTTGTTTTGTTGTTGATCTTTCGTGGGATTGTTGATTATGTGATTAAGTGAGGGTTTAGGGTTTTAGCTTGGTGATTTATCTTCAAAATGTTAAAATGCCGACCTGTTTTCGCCGTAAAATGGAGTTGTATTGGTGATTTGTTTGTTTTTGGCATGGTTATGTATTAGTTTGTTGTTTTGAATTGGTGTGTACGCGCTATATTGAGGTTAGAGCTAAGGTTTTACGGTTTTAGGTTGAGAAGTTATCAGAAATGTTGAAATGGGCATCCGATTTGACGTAAATGCTACCGTTGTTGATTGTTTGTTTTTGGCAGGTTTATGTATTAGTTTGTTGCTTTGAATGTGTGTGTTAGATTGAGATGGGCAGGTTAGAAGGATACGGCATTGATTTTAAACGAGGTTTTCAGAAGGTTGTTGTAATTTGAGTCGTGTATGATAGAGATTTAAAATGAATGAAAAAATAGTGATTTGTTCATGGGATGGGTGGCCCTGTATGATTACTACTTCGTATTTAGGATTGAAGATGTACTCCCTTCGTCTCAATCATTTGTTTACATTTAATTAAAATAACCCTCAAAAAAATATGAAAGGTAAACAAATGGTTGACACGGTGGGAGTACTTGTCATTTCACAACTGGTTAGTTGGTACTAGCATGGTAGTGGGTTTCTGCTAAGGAGGGTTGATGAAGGCTACTGCCTTGTTTTCAGTTTCGGTATTCTAAGAACCCTTGCCTGCTATGTTGTGTAGAAGATGTTTATGTCGTGCCTCTGAATCTGTTGTGGATTATCAATGACCATTATTAGGTTAATCTGTTGTGTTGAGCATAATGATTGGTACTGGAACAAAATTATGATAGATTGTTTATCATTTAATAGCCATGCATCCCAATAGCCTTAATTTTGATTAAATGACCTCAGACAAAACCATAAGGGGTACCCATCTCGAGCACTTGTCAAATTTCTCCGTCACTTACATCCTCTAGTAGTTTTGCTTGAAGATTATCACACGCCCAGGCTGTCTAATGCGTGCTCCAGGAGGTTCTGGTCATCAAAATTTTAGTATAGTGAAGTAAAGACAATTTGTTTTTTTGGTAGGATTCTGTAAACACGATTGAGGATGCCAAATCTGTTAGTTGTCTATAGTGTGGAACTTATTCTGACTTGGTGCCCCCATACAAAAAGCTTGTATTTATTATAGGGCTTTAATATTCTAAAAAATATGACAACAAAGGAAGTTTTCATTTTTATTGGAAAGCAACCTTCATGATCCTTGATGCAATTTTTATTCTGAGCCATTTTAGACGTACTTTTTAATTTCGTGTATTGCCGATATAATAAAGTGAAACATTATACACACCCTCAGACTCTCAGATTACTATTTTTGTAGGGAGAAGCTATTGCCACAACAAAATGGTTAATGCCACTGGCTTATGAAAGTGCCTGGATTAAATATAAACCTGTACCTAAGTCTTCGTGGCATTAGTAGGTCGTGGAATTAGGGCAACCAATTTTTGTATTCCCGTATATTACCTAAAATGAAACTCAACTCTTGAGTGTTCCTAGGCCTGAGTTTTAAATTCTAAATTCCTTGTGCAGACTCATTTGTGGATATAAGTGGCCTTCAATTCAAATCTACATTGGCACCCAATATTCTTTGTTTGTGTGTGTTGACTTGCAAAACTGTCTGCAGACAGTAATTTAGTGTGCTTTCACAAGTCTTTTTCTGATTTGATTCAAAATATGTGTAGACTATTAAATGGCTAGCCTTCCTCTATCTCTAACTCTGGTCATAACTTGAAATGCATTTGAAAGGATGAAGGGCCTGTCTAAATGCCATGTTATTGTGAGATAAGTGATGAGCCACTTTCTTTGGTATAAGGGCCTTGCTTTAGTTTGAGAAAATGTGTGTGACATAATTCGGCTCTTAGGCACCACCTACTTGTGAGTTGTGATGCTTAGGAGCAGCCCAAACATTCTCCCATTCAATTGCAATTTGCATATTATTACTTGTTACTCTCTAAAAGGTTTTTATTCTTTCTCGTTCCTTCGATCTTTCCGTCCCACATGGAAAAAGTATTTGGGATGCCAGCAAACTAAAGAATGTGCCTGACTGCTACTTTTTGGCGTAACATTTCCATTTGCTGTTTCTTCATCCAAATGCGAGACTTGGGAACTAAATTATCAAATCATGTGATAATTTATATCCTCCTTCAAGCTTTTAAAACCATTTCACAGCTGAATATGGCTTGCATTTATATCCTCCATTGTAAGTTAAAAAAATTTCTCAGCCATGCGAAAGACAGATCTATAACATTTTTACATTATCATGACTTGGGTACTGACAGGAGTCGGAGATGTTGGAAGCCGAATGTGCAAAATAGTCGATTGTTTAGCTACATTCTAGACCGTCACATTCGTGTCAAAGTGACCACACACGCTCTTCGTTGCATTGACAAGGCAGGCGGGATTGACGAGTACCTATTAAAGACACCCTACCATAAAATGGACACAGAGATGGGCATTCTCTGGAAAGCCAAAATCGAGAAGATGTATGAAGAGCTTGGCCAAAGAGAGGTTTCCTTCATCTCCCCAGAAGATGAATCCAAGTTTGTGCAAAGTTTCCAAGAATTAAAAGTCGACGAAAAAGCTGCTCGAAGGGAGTTCAGAAGACGGTTATATGGCTTGTCAGCTAAACCGAGTCCAGCTGTGGAGGGAACATCGGATCCTCAGGGTGCTGAGTCCGACAGTGGAAGCTCACATTCGGATCAGGAGCAGATGGTTGCTAATGCTTGAAACTGATCTTAGACTTTTGCCTCAGATAGTTTTGTTTTGCTTATCTTTTCCCCAGATTTTGGATGTTCTATTATCGCTATGTCACGATTCTGCAGTAATTACTGCTAAAGTGTTGGTGTAGCATTTGATATATTATTTCTCATGTTGGTTTAGAGTTGTAGGCTTTTTCATAAGAGCCCTTGTATGATAGCAATACGCAATGCTCAAACTTTTGTTCAATTTGGATTTGGCTCCTTGATACAATTATATAGGCCGCGATGATCATTCGTGGGTGTCGAAAAAAGATACCACTCATACCACCACCGTTTACATGTTCGTCTACGTATAACATCTCATACTTGTTGATTTGCGCGTAAACTGTTTTGTTAAGTACTCATGTATTTTGTTACTAAGCGGCCCATGTTTCGCGTGCTTGATTGGTGCTATAGAATCTCGCGCTATGCAGTCAAATAGGTAAAGTGGCTTATGTTGCACCGAAATATCATTTTTAAATATTTTTTCTTCAAATAACTACCTATATGTTGTGATAAGGTGTAGGGTAAAATTGTCGCAGGTGAAACTTATCAGAACTCAAAACATGTTAACAAAATTTTCACGTTATTTCCGAGGTTAAAATTTCTTAATCCAACTCGTAAAATTAATTTTAATTTTTCATCATATAATAAGTTAGTGCAAATGAAATCTATCAAGTGGTGGATTGCTTACTTTGTTTCTATTTCCAAAAGCAGCTTTCCTTGCAAAATAAATAGTCGAAGTAATATGAGTCGCCATTAAACAATTTCTAACACAGAGGTAGTAAGGTAGCGTACATGTGAACTCCCCTTACCCTACCATTTGCGGGAGCCCTTGAGGTGTTGGGGTCTCCATCTAGAACTAGTTTGTTTCGGAACTAAGTTTATGCCTATATGCTAGACTAGTTTAGCTGTTATAAATACACAGTAAAATCAACTTGGCTGTGATGCTATGTAATATTTCTGCAGTATCGTATTCACTAAGTACAGATCGCTGCATTTTTAAGCAGGGACTCTGATGATGCCTTAGATGAGAATGGTGTAGCTAATAGGAATGGTAAGCGGCCGCTCAAACTATGCAGTATTGGTTTCACCGGAACCAAGAAGAAAAGTGAGGAAATCGAGTCCAGTAAAAAGGTCGCTGCAAATTTTTTCAGACTCTCAAGCTTGAACAGCTAACGCAATACTAATATATGTTGGTATGACATCTTACATTCTTACAACCAGCTTTTACAAAATTCTCGTCTGAAAAGCTGTTCTGTGTTACTGGCTTACTGCTGTGTAAGTTCGATCGCTGATTCACCGACTATGGCAGTGCTTTTGTTTACTGTCAGTGCAAGTGATCAGCCATATGCCTGCCAATTGCTGAATGAGAGTAGTTCTCTAATGTAGATCTTAAAATCCTGCCCTTCCTGTAAATGTTAACTGGTGTTTTAGCATTATAGCTACTGTATGACTTCGATATGTGCAACTGACGTAGCACGATATCGGCCTCTAGTTTCTCTATTGAGAGTATTTCACTGAGATTATTGGCACACATAATATGAAACCAAGAGTAGAAGTCAGTAAAAGATTTAAAATACACCTGCAATCCTGCATATGACAGTGTAGCTGTAACTATGAAGTTTAAGGTTGGACTCGCAAGGATTTTAGGTAAAGACATGCTGTTTTTAGATAGTATGGTTGTCTTTTATACATTTACATTCCGACCCCAAAACAAGGTCAGTCGGAATGTGAATGTATACAAGAACAGGGCAAGATTCAGTTACAATTACAGTCACAGCAAAGCTGCAATTCTTATGAATCCAATGCTGTTCGCTTTTCTTTTTCGATGTGAAGCTGGCTTTCCCGTTTCAAGCCCAGATGTGCAAGGAGACACAGAGAGATAAATAGATGGCTACTGTTCGTAAAGCTGAAGTCGCAGGAGGGACTGTTAATGGCTGCTCCCTTGTAATTATGGTGGTGACTGTGTATCAGCTCCACTAAGTATTTGCAGTACCAGCTCCACTAAGAGGTCGTCTTGGTTATGTGCCCAATAACAAGGCTGGCCATTACTTTCTAACTCGGTGAACGAAAAAACAAAATCAAAACCAAGGGAAAAGGCAGGCTGCCCAATTGTCGACACATCCAGCGTTTCTACCGACTTTGTATCTAACCCTAGCCATCGTAGACGAGAAAAGGTCTAAAATCCCCGGGAAATATTCTAGATTCATCGAAAGAAAGCAATGGCGCCTTGGACCTCAGCAGCTTACCGTTGAGCAAGCTGGACTCGATAGTTTTAACTGCTGTAAATAAGTCAGCTTTATAACTTATCCCCTCAGGAAATATTCTAGATTCATAGCTATTTGTTGACACTACTTGGTGAGAGACTGCCACATACAACAGCTTGTAATTCAATTCGTTAATCCAACATTTGATGCAGCGTCTTACAAAAGCGAGAACGAAAAAGAAAATTCAGACAACAGAATGAGCACCAAATAAACAAAGCTTGACAAAAGCAAATTCAGATTACAAGACAATAAAGCCTCTTTCCAAACAAAATCTTCCATAATGACCATGGTTTGCAGAAACAACTGTAGATACTTGCTAGTCTCGAGTGAATAAAAGACCATTTGTGAGAAAATTATACCCAGCAAGAAAATGATTGTGAGATCATGCCATGGAAATTCTCATAAGACTCTTTGCTGCTTGAAGTATGATACTTGCCAGTCTCGAGTGAATAAAAGACCATTTCATTACCAATACGTTTGGGCACATAAATTCTGTTCCTCATGCAGCTATCATACGCCGGGACGGAAAATGACGATGCCGAACTGACAAAGAGTGTGTAATTCCCTAGGCACTTTATTTCAGTCCAAATCTCCTGGTTCACATCAAAAGTGTACACTTGAACCTTGGATCCAAGGTCTTGAATAAAAACATACACGATTTGTCTATCCAACTCGGCTATATAGCACTCACCCAGATGTGTACTGTCTTCGTCTTGAAACGGACCCTTGTAAACGTGCCAGCTTAATCCATTATCCAGAATTTTAAGAACCCCGAGTTTACCGTTCTCGTCTAGAAAATGAAATGCTCCATTGTGATACAATTGGCTCGAGTTGTAGTTACTTTGAAAGTCAATTCCCCCTTGCATGTCAATTTGGAACATTTCCCAGCCTACATTTCCAGCTCTAAGAAGGCTAATTTCCACAGAAGCCATACCACCAATTCCGATAGTCAGACAGTCGGGTGAATTAGGAGATGTCGATAATACAAAGTTTGCAAGACCAGGAATTAGGGATTCAGTCGGGTATTCAACACTCTCCCCCGTAAACAGGTTAATGTATTGTAAATAACGTCCCTCATGGGAACGCAGCATCAGCCAATCTTCCTTGGAGAACTCGATTGTCGATACGATTGAGGGTGAAAATGGTAATTTCTTAGTAATGAAACCATTGTTTTGATAGCAAGGATCCCATAATTCACAAATGCCTTCATTATTCTTGACAAACATGAATAACGGATATGGGCTGTTGGCTTTCCATGGAGTTTTAGGCAGCTCGGATCGCATGTTCTTACATGTAGCGCGAAGGTTCATAAAATCGAACCAATGCAAACGATCCGCCACTGCTGATATCATTACTTCTGAAGGAAGTCGAAAGAGTAATGATGTTTGAATATCTCTGTTCATCCCTTCCAACTCTTCAATCTCCTTAGTGTTTCCAACAGTAGTAACCTCCATTTTTCCTGTGATGTTCTCCACTTCCTTAACGAGTGACATTAACCTATCATCAATAGCATTCAAGAAGGTTAATGTTTTGCAGTATGCAATCGAGTAATGAGTAATCGACTTGCAGATGTTAACTGCTTATATAAAAAAGGATGATACTTATGGAATTACCATTTAAATTAGGCTGATTTTAAACTGCCTTCATGTAATCACACAGAAAATTAACCCGCAAAGAAAAGTTCACAGGTTTGCTATCAATCTTATAGGATTAACGGGTATGTATAATCAGTTTTTCCTTCCAACATATAAGCACACATTGTACAAAAATTTGCAACAAGAACACGTAAACACGCATTGTACAGTGAAATTAGGCTAATTTTAAACTGCCTTCATGACAAACTTACGAGTTACCACCTAATTATGTAATCACACACAAAACTAACCCGCAAAGAAAAGTTCGCAAATTGACTTCAGGTTTGCTATCAATCTTATAGGATTAACGGGTATGCATAATCAGTTTTTCCTTCCAACATGTACGCACGCATTGTACGAGAATTTGCAACAAGAACATGTAAACACGCATTGTACAGTAAAATTAGGCTAATTTTAAAACTGCCTTCATGACAAACTTACGAGTTACCACCTAATTATGTAATCACACAGAAAATTACCCCGCAAAGAAAAGTTCGCAAATTGACTTCAGGTTTGCTATCAATCTTATAAGATTAACAGGTATATAAGCACGCATTGTACGAGAATTTGCAACAAGAACATGAAAACACGCATTGTACGAGAATTTGCAACAACAAGAACAATAATAATAGGAAGTATTCGATTGAACTAACCTAGTAGGACAGCGGGGCATAAACCACATAGCAAAATCAGACGAATTGTTAATACTATCATGAGACGCCAAGAACGAGTAGCTACTATCTCGCAAGCGATACTGATGTATGATTCCAGCACCAATATAAATGCAATCCCCTTCAACTCGACCACCAGCCCAACACCAAGAACAACAATTCCTCCCTAATAAAAGTGCACGATCTCCTCCTAACGACTCGACCAGAATCCACTTCATCTCCAACAATTCCAACTTCCACACAAACACTTTGAACAAATCATACCCATCAAGACTCTCCAAGTCTAACTGACGCGGTATCATGCTAACCGCATACAACTCCCCACCGACTTCAACCAAATAATTAACAAACCTACCAATCATCCTATAAACAATCAACGACATTGGACATGGCACACTCAATGCTTCGAAAACAACAGAATTCAAACCAATATCGACAGTTAAACGAGCAAAAATAGTCCGTAAACTAACATCTTCCCCATTGTCATAAAACAAATCAGCATACCCATATATAACACCATTAACACTACAACCTCTCACAATTCTCACAATTTTACCATCATACTCAATACTTTGCTTAACCCAACAACAACCATCAATTGTAGGCTTGCACAAAAACACACTACCCTTACAGAACAACAACAGAACACATTCAGAACCGGTCTCAGGCGGCGAGGTTAATATAAAACTATCAGGCTCATCAATTCCCTCAGGTAACTCCAGTTCAGGGAGGGGGATAGAATTACGAGTAATCGGGTTCCAAAGTGTATACATTGTCGGGTTTTCGCGGTCTCGTAAAATTAACCAACCCATAATAGATGCATCAATTGACTTACCCTGTAATTCAGTTATTTTTTTTATGTGGGTTGAGTTTTTACTGAGTGTGAAGAAAGTTTGTTCCTCGTAATTGCTTTCATCAGTGCTCATTAACCATGGTGGTGAGTACTCATCCATTGATGGTAGCTCGTTTTCTGCCATTTTTGAAGCTTTTGAGTGAAGTATAAAGAGGTTTAGTGTAGGAATTAGTAAAGAAAATTTAAGCGTAGAAATGGTGGAAAATGGAGATGGAGTAGTGTAATATAGTTGGAATTTGGATAAAGGTTGGATTTTTTTTTGTTGGTAATAAATTTGTGGGATTATTAAGGAAGTAGAGACTTGGTAATAATGGAGTAATGTGTAAGAACTTGAGGCACACGGCACACCCTTTCTTTGTAGGAAGAAGAAACCCTATTATTCAGGAGCAACTTCTTACATGTAAGAGAGTCCAACCCGTCTCAAATTTAAGACGGGTCAAATTTCCTACACAAAGAACAAGTGGTTTGAAAAATGTGGGTACAAAAATGTACATTTCCGGCCCAACTAGTCTGGAATTTTGTAATCCACTCCAGTTTTGGTCCGAAATTTTTGTTCATTCTAGTCCAAACCGGTTTCGATCCAGCTCGGCCCGATCTTGGATTGGTCACATTGGTGCACTGCCCTTAGACTACAATGAACTGTCATTCATAATTTTGATGGCTCAAATACTTGTGTATGGTGAATTTAGATAAGTACTTGTAAACAATTGATTCAATCATTATTTCTCTATTAACGTGGATTTTGATTTTGATTTCTTGATACTAATATGGAATCAAGAGAGTGACGGAAATTGTAACCCTTAATCTTTCAGTTATACATTTAAACTCTTCTTTTCCATATTACTTTCGTTCTAAATTTTATGGTTTACACTGTCAAACCACCATATATGAGACTAATCGATTCGATGATGATAAACGATCCTTAGTTTTCCTCCAAAAATAACACTATGTAGTTTTGATTGACCTGATATTAACGAGTCATAGTTCTTTCTTTGGTGGTGTCTTATGTGTCATCATTAAGTAGTGTCAAATTATCAACTGTAATTTGTCAAGTTAGATCAAATTTAGTCTCTTTGAAATAATGCGTATTTATAGAGATCCTTGTAGAATGTATTAATAATTAACGATATAATAAGAATTTAGATGTATGCAAATGCATCATATATTTAATAATAATTATCTTTAATTTTGGTGGGTTGAATTTTTTTATTTTTTTTTTTGAAAACATTTGTAGTTAAAATCTATATGGGATATTTATTGTAGATGAGTATGCATATTTTGTTTTTTTTATACGTTTTCCATTTTTCATGTTTTTTGGTGTAAATGGAGTCACAATGACGAATTTAATGCTGGCGAGATTTAAACACAAGTCCTAAGCAATTAAACACCACTTCTAATAACTTATCAAATATGCTAGTTGACATATGCTCCATTTTCTCAAGTTGATTAGTGATGATCTACAATTCTACACTATTCTTATCTTAATTGTAACACATGTTATTTTATTCCACCAATCTCACAAAAAACAACTACAATAATTAAACTAAGACCATATAATGCCGCATTTAATGTCACTTAATTTACCATCCTCCTTCCATTAAAACTCAAGTTTTTCCTTCATCCTCATGAAGCCACATCATCACTCTATCCTCCACTTTCTATTTTTTCCCAAGTAGGACCCACCACATTTACACAACATTTTTTTTGTTGAACTTTGTACTCAATTTCTAGAGTATTTTTATCTTACTCATCCTTAATCTTGAATTTACTAAGTTTTTCAAATTTGATATTTTATTTAATTACAAATTTTTAAATCGACGTGATTTAATTAACTTAAAGTCTGATAAGATTTTTTTAATCGACGAAAATTTATTTAACTTTAAGCGTAAGAGAATTACGACAATTCACTAAATGGATATTAATGTGACCATACGCTTTTATACAAAAAATTTAGAAAATCCAACATTTTGGAACATTATATAGTAGGATTGGTACAATTAAAATTTAAAAAATCCAACATTTTGGATCATTATACAGTATGATGCAGTATGAATGATACAATAAAATTGTACAATTCTCCTTCTATTAAAACAGAAACATTTCCTTCATTCTCCTTAAGGCACATCATCAATCAACAATTTTTTCATTCGATTGGGTGGGGCATTCTTTGAAACCCCAAAACATAATTTAGGTTTTACAACTTTATTCGCAGTTATTACTTCGTATTTGTCAATTTTAAGTTGGTCCTTTATAGATTTGTTTATTCTTAAATACTTTATCATATTACCATATGTTTTGTAGTTATATTAAAAAAAAAATTGTGTTATAGATAAATATTTGTTATAGATAAATATAATATAAATTTTATGAGAAAATAATAACAAGATGTCTTTCCATGTGGAATTCAAAAGAAAACAAAGAGTACAACATGGATCTAAAATGTCTGATTTAAACTTAATATTTATAGAAATAATTTTTTTATGATGAAGAAATCAAATATCCAAAAAAATACATCATTTAACTGATCTTATTTAATTTGGTTAATAAAATATTAAAAAAACGGCTATTAGTTTCAGTTTATGTAAATAAAATAGGACCAAATTTTCGAGGTTGTAATGTTGTGCGTCAGTATTTTCTCACATATTTGATTACTTGCATTGAAGGTGTTTGTGCTAATGCCTAAACTAGAATCTCATGTTTCATGTTAACTCATCTTTTTACCCAAATTCCCCCCATTTATGTTTTCCTACATGTTTGCCATTGTGAATATCATAGTTTGTAATTAATTTAAGTCTTTGTTTTAATTAGTGTCTTAATTAGCAATTAGTGTTTTAATTTGTGATTAGATTCGTTAGTTTTGTTAATTGATATTTTGCAAGAGTCTAGATTAGATTATTTTTAGCTAATACCGCTTTCCCTCGGGTTCGATCCTTTTCTTACCCTTACTACCCTTTTTATTTAGGTTGGTTTGAGTCTAGATTCGGTTTTATAAATTGTTATTTGGCCTATCTAATTTGCGGAATTAACGACACCGTGTTTTAGCCCCGTCAAATTTTGCGTCGTTGCCGGGGAAGGCAATATAGCTAAATATCAAATTGAAACTCTTGTTAGTGTCATACTTTGTTTAGATTGTTTTTCAAATATTTCTTTTTGTATTGTTTGTAAGTTACTTGGTGTTGAAGTTACTAATTGTGTTGTGGAGTTGTTTTTAAAAGTTTATGCCTAGGTCACAAGAAGGACTTGGTGACCAAGACATTGACCCGTCCGCAAGTAGCATTTCCAATTGGTTGTTTTCGAATCCCCTCTATAGGAGACCCTTTTGGAGGGAGCCTAGTAAAGAGGAGTTTGGGAACAATATTTTTCAAGAACCACAAGAGCAAGTGTTTGAGTCACCTCCTAGGAGACCACCTCCCTTGAACATCATCTACCCACCCGAAATGGAAGATAATAGAACGATTGGTGAGATCCGGGCAAGAAACTACGAAGAGCAACCGCTATGTATCGCATACCCTCCCATGGGGGATGTAAACTTCGAGCTAAAGGGGTTCTTTGTCCATAACTTGCCTAGATTCCACGGAATGGTGGGAAATGACCCAAATAGGCACTTGGCCGAATTCCACATGATTTGCCAAGGGGCCATCCCCCAAGGAGTGACTGAAGACCAATTTAAGCTTAGGGCATTTCCGTTCTCTTTACAAGATGCCGCTAAGGAATGGTTATTTTGTCTTCCGGCCCATTCCGTCACCACTTGGGTGGGTTTGAAGAAGAAATTTCTTGAGAAATACTACCCGGATTCAAGGCATAACCACTCAAAGAAGCTCATCACTACTATTGAGCAAGACATGGGGGAAACTCTCTATGACTATTGGGAGCGCTTTAAAAGCCTCGTGGCGAGATGCCTGTATCACGGGATGTCGGGGGACGATTTATTGACGGCCTTCAATGAAGGGTTATGCCAAAACGACCAACGGATGATTATAGCCGCCACCGGAGGTGGCATTGATACACTTAATGTGGCCGAGGCCAACAACATTATTGAGAAGTTGGCAATGAACACAAGAAGCTACGGGAGGAAGAATGAAAGGGGAGGAAGCTCTAGAAATGTATCTTCCATGGAAGATCCCTATGCCTCTCAAAATCACAAAATCATGCAAGAGATGGGTGAACTTAAAAGCATGGTGTCCAACTTGGTTGTCAACAAAAGTAGCTCATTGTCTCAACACCCCGAACCACTTGAATGCTCATATTGTGGAGGTGACCATGCTACAAATACATGTTACATCATGATTGAGCAATGAGCCACTATGGAGAGTGTCAATGCCATGGGGTATGGGAATTACAATGCTAGAAACCCAAGTGGTGGAGAAATGTATAACCAAGTGGGAAATCGTGATCTTTTGGGGTGGGGAGGAGACAAGTCAAAGAGTTTTGAAAATGGCCAATTCAATCCCTTGAGAGCCCAAAATCCAACCCAAAACCGAAACTCTAATTTCAACCACAATCCCCAAAGAAAT
The DNA here is from genome assembly GCA_022085475.1 of Heliosperma pusillum. Lineage (NCBI taxonomy): Eukaryota > Viridiplantae > Streptophyta > Magnoliopsida > Caryophyllales > Caryophyllaceae > Heliosperma > Heliosperma pusillum. The sequence continues at coordinate 138,709 of JAIUZE010004947.1, forward strand.
TTCAACAACCCAAGACCCAACAACTCAAATTTTCCAAGTAATTCTCAATCCCAAAGACAACCAAACCAAGGTCCCAATCAAGGGAATTCTTCTTCTCAAGGGAACTTGAGTGACATCTTGCAAACACTCCTTGCCAATCAAGAGAAAGATAGGGAGGAGGCAAGGAGGGATAGAGAGGGGGTAAGGAAGGATAGGGAGGCTAACAACCTTAGGGTGAGCAACTTGGAAACCCAACTATCCCAAATGGCCTCAAATTTGTCAAAATCCCAAGCCTCAAGCTCCACAAGATTCCCATCTCAAACCATTCCCCCACCTAGGGAAAATGCTAGTGCCATGACCTTGAGGGGAGGCAAAGAATTGGAAGTAAACCCCCTTGGAAAAGGAAAGGGGAAAAGATGAAGAATCTTGAGATGGAAACCTTGGAGATTGAAGACCAAGGAGAATTGGTGGTTGGTCAAGAAGAGATATCGAGGAATGAGAAAGGGGCATCCACAAGCAAGGACCCCAAGGGAGACACTTCAAGAAAGGGCAAAGACACTATTGAAGATGATGAAGTGGAGGAGTACATATCGGAAGTCCCATTTCCTAGTGCTTTGATAAGCACAAGGAAGTATGCCAAGGAGAATGACTTATATGAGACTTTCCGGAAATGTGAGGTAAACATTCCTCTTCTTAACTTGTTGAATAGTGTCCCTAGGTATGCAAAGTTCTTGAAAGAACTTTGTACACCTAGGAGAAATCCTAAGAAGGGAACCCATAAGGTTAGGGTGAGTGAACATGTGTCGGCAATTTTCAAGCAAAATTTACCAAAGAAATGTGGAGACCCGGGCATGTTCACCATCCCTTGCACTATTGGAGGAAAAAGTTTTAAACGTGTCATGCTAGACCTTGGGGCTTCTATAAACGTCATGCCCCTATCTATCTATGAGACCCTAGGATTAGAACCTTTGTCTAACACCGGGGTGGTCATTCAATTAGCCGATAGGTCTAGTGTTTACCCCAAGGGCATGGTAGAGGATGTGCTAGTGGAAGTAGATAATCTTGTTTTCCCGGCGGATTTCTACGTCTTAGATATGGAATCTAGCTCTAGTGCCACCCCTCTCCTTCTTGGTAGGCCGTTTATGAAAACTTCAAATACCAAGATCGATGTTTCAAACGGGTGCTTGACTATGGAATTTGAAGGGAAAAGATTAACTTACAATATATATGACTCCATGAGGCACCCGAGTGACCATCAATCTTGTTTCTTCTTGGATATCTTTGAGCCATTAGTGAATCAAATGTATAAACTTTGTGATAGAGACCCACTCGAGGTAGCTCTAACTAACCCCATGGAAGAGGAAGGCTTGCGTTTGTTGTTGGCCGTTGATGTGCAGGAATGTCTTGAAGACTTGGAAAGGGAAGAGCCCATAGAAACATATGAGGAACTCAACGTCATAGAAATGCTGAAAACAGGGCAAAGCAGTGCTCAACGCAGCCTGCGTCGTCGGACGCAGCCTGTGTCGCACGACGCAGCCTGCGTCACTGAACGCAGCCTGCGTCCTGCACTGGCGAACTTGTCCGAGTTGTTTGCCTTGAGTATTCCACTCCACAAGCCCCTCCCTTCCATTATCCAACCTCCGAAGGTCGAGTTGAAGACCCTCCCAAGCCATTTGAAGTACATCTTTCTAGGGGACAAGAATACCCTACCACTCATCATTTCAAGCATGCTCACCAAAGACCAAGAAGACAAATTGGTAGCGTTACTTCAAAAGCATAAGGAAACATTCGGGTGGAGTATCGCGGATCTAAAGGGGATAAGTCCCGTGACATGCATGCACAAAATACGCCTTGAGGTGGAGGCCAAGCCGGTCCGACAACCCTAAAAGCGGCTAAATCCTCCAATGGCGGAGGTAGTACAAGAAGAGGTAATAAAGCTATTGCAAATGGGTATTATTTTCCCCATTTCCGACTCTCGTTGGGTTAGCCCAACGCAAGTCGTACCCAAAAAGGGGGGAGTGACGGTAGTCAAGAATGCACAAGGAGACTTAGTCTCCACCCGACCGCAAACCGGTTGGAGGGTGTGTATTGACTACCGTCGCTTGAATGCGGTAACATTAAAAGACCATTTCTCGCTACCATTTATTGATCAAATGTTAGAAAGATTAGCGGGAAAAGCTTTCTATTGTTTCCTTGACGGGTACTCGGGGTATTTTCAAATCCCAATCGCACCCGAGGACCAAGTCAAGACCACATTCACATGCCCATTTGGTACATTTGCTTATCGTCGTATGCCCTTTGGTTTGTGTAATGCACCGGGAACTTTTCAACGGTGCATGTTGAGTATTTTCTCCGACTATGTAGAAAGGATCATAGAAGTATTCATGGACGATTTCACCGTCCATGGGGACTCTTATGATGCATGTCTAAAACACCTTGCTCTTGTCTTAGAGCGATGCCAAGAGTCCCATCTCATTTTAAACTCCAAAAAATGTCATTTCATGGTGACTAGTGACATTGTTTTAGGACATGTAGTGTCGGAAAGGGGGGTTGAGGTGGATAAGGCTAAGGTTGACATCATCAAAACTTTACCTTATCCCTCTAACACCCGAGACATTAGGTCTTTTCTCGGACATGCCGGTTTCTACCGGAGATTTATTAAGGATTTTTCCAAGATTGCTAACCCCTTATGTAAGCTTTTGCACAAAGAAGCGGAGTTTGTTTTTGATGACTCATGTAGGAAAGCATTCGATGACTTGAAGGAGAGATTGGTCACCGCACCAATTATTCAAGCACCACGATGGGATCTTCCATTTGAAATCATGACCGATGCAAGTGACTATGCATTGGGAGTGGTTTTGGGTCAAAAGAGTGACAAGGGACCCCATGTGATCCAATATGCTTCTACCCTCTTGAATGATGCTCAAAAGAACTATTCTACGACGGAGAAGGAGTTCCTTGGTGTGATTTATGCTCTAGAAAAATTCCGATCTTATCTCTTGGGCACAAAGGTGATCATCTACACCGATCATGCCGCCATTAGATACCTTGTGGCAAAGAAGGATGCAAAGCCAAGGTTGTTGAGATGGATCCTTCTCCTAAGTGAGTTTGATGTGGAAATAAAAGACAAGAAAGGAGTGAAGAATGTGGTGGCGGATCATTTGAGCCGGCTAAACCATGAAGGAAGACCATCATGCCCTCTTGAGGAGGTTGAAGGAGGTCTCCCTCATGAGTCACTTTATGCTATACAAGTGGAGGAGCCATGGTATGCTACCATGGTCAACTATTTGGTGACAAAGCGGCTTCCAAGCCATTTCTCTTCTCATCAAAAGAGCAAAGTAAAATCCGATGCAAAGTACTATACATGGGATGATCCTTACTTGTGGAAGTTTTGCCAAGATCAACTTGTGAGAAGATGTGTGCCCGAAAGTGAGATTCCTTCCATCTTACATCATTGTCATGACTATGCTTGTGGAGGACATTTTGGGCCACAAAGAACCGCTAGAAAAGTGCTTGAATGCGGTTTCTTTTGGCCAAGCTTTTTCAAAGATGCCCACAAATTTGTAAAAACTTGTGACCGATGTCAAAGGGTGGGGAATTTAACAAAAAGAAATGAGATGCCACAACAACCCCTTCTATATTGTGAGATCTTTGATGTGTGGGGAATTGACTTTATGGGCCCCTTTCCTAATTCCGCTGGTTATTTATACATCCTCTTGGCGGTAGATTATGTGTCAAAATGGGTTGAAGCCATTCCTACCCGCACCGATGATGCCAAGGTAGTAGCCATTTTCATTCAAGAGAACATATTCTCCCGGTTTGGTTTTCCAAGGGCTATCATTAGTGATAGGGGTACCCATTTTTGCAACAAGGTGATTGGAGGCCTACTCAAGAGGTATGGGGTGAATCATAAAATTTCCACGGCCTATCACCCACAAACAAACGGGCAAGCCGAACTCTCCAACCGTTAAATAAAAGAAATCCTTGAAAAGACGGTTAATCCGGATAGAAAGGATTGGAGCAAGAGGCTAGTTGATGCATTGTGGGCATATAGGACCGCTTTTAAAACCCCCATTGGCATGTCCCCATTCCGTCTCATCTATGGCAAGGCTTGCCACCTCCCCGTGGAGGTTGAGCACAAAGCCTATTGGGCTATCAAATCTTTCAACCAAAACCAAGATGAGAGCGGTATGCACCGAAAGCTTCAATTACAAGAACTTGCAGAAATTCGCCAAGATGCGTATGAGAACTCTTCCATCTACAAGGAGAAAACAAGGAGATGGCATGATGGGATGATAAACCGTCGAGTTTTCAAGGAGGGTGATAAAGTTCTTGTGTTCCAAAACCGGTTTAAGCTCTTTCCGGGCAAGTTGAGGTCAAGATGGTTTGGACCTTACACCGTCAAGAAAGTGTTTACCCATGGAGCTATTGAAGTGGAGGGGCCCGGGGATGGAAAGCTCCTCAAGGTGAATGGCCACCGTCTCAAACACTACTTCCAAGGATGTGCCCGGGAGGGGGAAGAAGAGGTCTTGCTTGAAGACCCCGTTTATGAAAGTTGAGAAGCTTGAAATAGCTAAGTCGAGCCATCGACTCTAAATAAACGGCAAATCGTGTACATACTCTATCCTTGTGAATATTTCTTTGAAGTTTCTTTGTTAATTCTTAGCATTTGAGTTGTTTTCAATTAGTTAGACATTGCATCAAACAAAATTTTTTGAAGTTACTAACGGTTTTGTGAAGTTTTGCGAGTTTTCGGCCGCCTCGGGATGCGTGCCACGGATAAAAAGTTCAGGAATCGATGGAATTTGGATATTGGAGGTTATGATGGACTATTGGAGTGAAAATGCAAGTATGGAGGTGTTTGGAACACTTAGCAAAATTTTTGCTAAGTGCAAAAGCTAGAATCATCCGGCAGTGCAGGACGCAGCCTGCGTCGTAGGACGCAGCCTGCATCGAATGCAGTTTTCAGCTTATGTTCTATCTTTTGCCCGAGTCATTCATAACACCAAAAACTCATCTTCTTCTTTCATTTCTCACGACAAACACACCAAACCCAACCCCAATCCCTCAAAAATCCATCTTTCTCCCTCAAATCTTCCAAAACTTTCATCAAACTCAATCAAATTCTTCTTCCTAATCATTTTTCTACTTTCAATAACCCCAAAATCAATCTCAATCACTCACAATCTCAGAAAATCCGTTTTGAAAACCTAGATTTTTTTTCCTCAAATTCGTTTTTTAGGATCTTTTGCTGGGTTTTTAAGGTTGTTTGTCGGATTCCCTACCTATTCTAATCATCAAGGAGCTTGATTCTTGTGGAAAAGCAAAGGTATAACTTCATACTCAAACTTTTTCATTGTTCTTCAAGTTTTTGCTCGAATTAGGCTAGAATTAGTCTTAGGTTGAGTTTCCCCTTTGCCCTTGATTGATTGTGTAGTTAGGATTTGACAAAGTTTTCTGAGTGAGGTAAAGAAATTCAACAAACACTAAGTTCTTGAGGTGTAGAAATTTTTGCACACCAAGTGTTTGTTGAATTGCTTGAGTGAAAAAAATCTTTTGAGTGATTGCTTGTTGTTTGTTGTATTGTGTTGCTTGTTAAATTTTGCAGAAATGGCACCCAAGATCTCCAAGTTGTTTGGCAAAGGGAAAAATAAGAGGGCCGCGGTTAGTGAGCCCGACACCGAGGTGGAGGAGGTGTTCATGGGCTATGAAAGGTTGCAGGCTCAATATAAGAAAATTTGGGATAAGCTAACCACACAACCTCTAGTAGCCACAAAATTCTTTTGCCCAAACACCCTCCATGCCTTAGGCACGTTCAACTTGACAAGAGACATTCTAGCTAAAGTAGGGCTAGAGGCTTATCTCGAGCCGAACTCCTGGGATCACACCTATAGGAGTTTCGCATACGAGTTTCTAGCGACCTTGTCGGAGTTGGATGTGCCCGAAGGTGAGGAGAAAGCCTACCGATTCCGTTTGAACCAAACTTGGCATAATGCCCCAACTTCCGAAATCCGTCAAATCCTGAAAATCACCAAACAACCCGAAGACATTAGGTGCCCCAAGGGCAAAATGCATTTGATGTGGGGTAACATTACCAGTGACCACGGCCCGTCTAAGGATGCCAAACTTTCAGCCATCACCCACCCCGTACTCCGCCTAATCACAAGATTCCTTACCACCATCTTCAACTCCGCGGGAGAACCCACCAAAATGCCGGAGAATATCCGGCTATGTTTGTGGACTATGCTTCCGGAGGGGGTAGGGGTCCCGGATTGGGCCGATTTGTTTTTGAGGGCTTGCATCAAACATAGGCAAAAATCTGCTAAGGCAAGCATCCATCTTGGGGGGGTGATTTCTTTCTTGGTGAGGCACTATGAGGGGGGCATTGGTAATGATCAAGCGGTGAACATTTGTAGGGGATTGACGAGATACAACCGACTTGGGCTCGAGGAAGTTCATATGTTTAAGACGAGTAAAGAGCAACCCTTGAAAGGGTTTTGGTTGGGAAGTGACGGACTTAGTTACATGAAGATGCCTAGACCTCAAAACAACCCCTTACCTAGAGGACCCGCGGCGTGGGATTTTTTGTGTCCTAGGGAGGAAAGTTTGGGGGTGAGTAGTGAGGAGGAGGAGGTAGAGGAAGTGCCTTTGAGGCAAAGAAGGAGGGTAAGGAGAGAGGGTGGTGAGGGAAGTGAGCAAGTGAGCGAGGAGATCGAGATCCTTGCAATTGAGCAAGGACCTTCCCAAACCACAAATTATGAACAACAACAACAACAACAACAACAACAACAACCACCATTCCATTTCCAATCACCATTCCAAAGCCACCAAGACACCGACACCCCCATGTTTGATGCGGAGGGTCGTTCTAGCATACCCGTGGAGCCATGGCAACAACAAATGGCTAACTATTTTGCTAGCACCAACGACGTCTTGAAGCACATTAGTGGGAGGGTGGACGCTTCAAACACTTGGCAACAACAACAAGGAGGTAGGCTTGAGTCATTGGATGATTGACACAATGTTGTGGAGGAGAGAGAGAGATTGAGAGCGGAGGCCGAGAGGGCTCAAAGTGAGGAATGGAGGAGGATGATAGACGGGCAAGAAGAAGCCCGCCTTTGGAGAGAGCAACAAGATAAAAGGTGGCGGGAACAACAAGAAATGTGGACAACCCAAAATGCTTGGAGGGAGCAAGCTACGAGCCATTTTCACGCTCAAAATGAGCGCCACCACAACTATCTTCAAGACTCCTATGAAGATGCGGTGGCCCAAGAAGATGTAAAAGGCTTGGCTAGCTCACTTTTTGGTATGTCAATGCAACAAAACCCGGACTACCCAACTCCATACACTCAAGAAGTCCTTGATGAAGGCATGGAACAAAGAAGAAGGATTAGAGAAGCAAGGGAGAGGAGGAGAAACCGAGGAGGTGCCTCGGGTTCTTCTCATTTCAACAATTGATGAGGTAACCCATTCTCTTTTCTCCTACAATGAGGACATTGTATGTTCTAAGTGTGGGGGAGAAGATTGTATATAGTTGTTTTGTTTTGATGCCTTGTATTGTGTTTGTTTTTATTTTGAAAGAAAAAAAAAAAAGAAAAAAAAAAAAATTGAAAATCCCGGCTAGGTGAAAACCCACAAGGGTGGGCACCTAGGCAAGATTGGGAAGGTGGCCGAGGACGGAATGAAAACCCGAAAGGGCATTCCGGGCAAAATGAAGAATCGAGTTGCGAGCCACCAATGAGAGGAAAGGAAAAGCTAAGGTGAAAACCCGAAAGGGCACCTTAGGCAAAATGAGGGATTTTCAAGAAAAAAAAATGGAAAAATGAAAAAAATGAAAAAAATTGAGCATAATACTTTCTATGATGAGGATTTTGGAGGCATAAGAAGGGAGTGATAAGGAGGGAATTGGAAGGAGGCTAGCTTAGGATTTCCTTTATTTTTATTTTGAGTCACAAATTTAGTTCCAAATTGGTGGATTTCTCTTGGTGGTTGCTTGGTTGTGCAAATTGTGTAGTTTGGGGCCAACCAAGTAACCATACTTTACACTAGTGGAGTGATAAGGGGGTGGTATAAGTAGTGGAGTTGCATGGAGTTTGGTGATGAAGACCATCTCGCTATGCCTTGGGATAAGGCAAAGATGGTCATACTACATTCTTGGGAGCTATAAGAAGGGAGGAATTGAGTTGAAATGAGTCGGAGTTGGTGGTGTGTCGAGTCTTGTTTTGAGGGAGTTATAAGTAGGAAGAGGTAAGGGAAGAGTGTTAAAACAACCTTGAGTCAAATTTTTTTTCTTTTGATTAAATAGGTGGTTGTGTTTTGAGGGAGATATAAGAAGGAAGAGGTAAGGGAAGAGAGGTCATTACCTTCGCATGCTATGTTTGGACTTGTGTTTGCCTTGTTAATCTCGAGTTTTACTCGGGACGAGTAAAAGTCCAAGTGTGGGGGTATTTGACAACATCAAATTGTGTTGTGTCTAATACTATTTATTAGAGTCTTTCGTTTTACTTTTTACGGGTCATTAGCGTTATTTTATGTTAACTTTAGTTTTAGTATTTATGTTATTATTTAGTAATTTGAGTCAATTTTGAGAGTCAAAACCCGAAAGTCAATGAAAGTCAAACCCGAAACCCGAGACCCAAAAACCCGGAAATTGGAGTGGGCTAACAATGAATCACCAAGGTATGAAGACCAAGCCCAATGGGTCAATGGAAGTCAAGGCGGGGCCAAAAGTCCATGGGTCAACGAAAGTCAAGAAGGAAAGCAAAGGAAAATCGGGCAGTACTCGACGCAGCCTGCGTCATCACGACGCAGCCTGCGTCCTTTCTCAGCACGGGATTTCTTCATTTCTCCGTCTTGTCTTTTGGAAGCCCACTTTTCAAGGCCCCTAGGTTTGCGGACCAAGGATATATAAGAAGAAAACTGAAGAGAGAGAAGGGGCCAAGCATAAAACATTGAAACATCATATTTTCCTTAGAAATTCTCTACTTTGTTCTTCAACTTTGGCTCTTGTAATTTGGTTTTATTTAGAAATTGGTTGTAATATGAAGACTATGGGTAGCTAATCTTTTCATTACTTGGTGTAATTTGAACAAGTTCACACCTTTAGCATTGTATGACTCTATAATCCTCTTCTTCTTTATTTAATGCAATTTGTTTATGTTAATCTTTTATGTTGAGTGAATGAATGTTTGGTTTGACTAGCTTGACATTTTGTTTACTTGATAAATGCTTGTTCTTGGTAGGAATTGTCACCCTATGCTTGAATGTGTGAAGTAGACTTGAAAGGCTTCATCTTTGGTTTAAAAGTTTGAGTCTTTTGAGAAATAAATTGTATGTTGTGTGATTTTTACATGGTTTAATGTTGAATTGCATAATTCTAGCTTAATCCTTTGGTTGAATGCTTAAAGCTTACTCCTTTGTTTATGCTTATGTTTTAATAAGTGTGGATTTAGTTGTAAAGGGTCAATTTTGGGTGGTTTAATTCATGTTGACTATTTCTTAGGAGATGGTATTAGATAAATGAGAATAGAGGAAGAAAGGAGTCATCTTTGCTAATTGTTGTGTTACTTGGGATAATTGCACTAAGTATTTTCTCACATATTTGATTACTTGCATTGAAGGTGTTTGTGCTAATGCCTAAACTAGAATCTCATGTTTCATGTTAACTCATCTTTTTACCCAAATTCCCCCCATTAATGTTTTCCTACATGTTTGCCATTGTGAATATCATAGTTTGTAATTAATTTAAGTCTTTGTTTTAATTAGTGTCTTAATTAGCAATTAGTGTTTTAATTTGTGATTAGATTCGTTAGTTTTGTTAATTGATATTTTGCAAGAGTCTAGATTAGATTATTTTTAGCTAATACCGCTTTCCCTCGGGTTCGATCCTTTTCTTACCCTTACTACCCTTTTTATTTAGGTTGGTTTGAGTCTAGATTTGGTTTTATAAATTGTTATTTGGCCTAGCTAATTTTTTTTTTTTTTTTTTTTTTTTCAAAATAAAAACAAACACAATACAAGGCATCAAAACAAAACAACTATATACAATCTTCTCCCCCACACTTAGAACATACAATGTCCTCATTGTAGGAGAAAAGAGAATGGGTTATCTCATCAATTGTTGAAATGAGAAGAACCCGAGGCACCTCCTCGGTTTCTCCTCCTCTCCCTTGCTTCTCTAATCCTTCTTCTTCGTTCCATGCCTTCATCAAGGACTTCTTGAGTGTATGGAGTTGGGTAGTCCGGGTTTTGTTGCATTGACATACCAAAAAGTGAGCTAGCCAAGCCTTTTACATCTTCTTGGGCCACCGCATCTTCATAGGAGTCTTGAAGATAGTTGTGGTGGCGCTCATTTTGAGCGTGAAAATGGCTCGTAGCTTGCTCCCTCCAAGCATTTTGGGTTGTCCACATTTCTTGTTGTTCCCGCCACCTTTTATCTTGTTGCTCTCTCCAAAGGCGAGCTTCCTCTTGCACTAAAGAGGTGAAACAGTGGAACAGAGCTCTTTTAGGCAAATATGTGTTAACATGAAACATGAGATTCTAGTTTAGGCACTAGCACAAACACCTTCAATGCAAGTAATCAAATATGTGAGAAAATACTTAGTGCAGAAGGAGGACTTGGCATTAAAGAGGTGAAACAGTGGAACAGAGCTCTTTTAGGCAAATATGTGTGGTGGATAGCTTCCAAAAAGGATCATCTATGGGTAAAATGGGTTAGTAATGTCTATTTAAAAGGAGTACACTGGAAGGAGTATAGTGCTCCTCCTGACACTAGCTGGTCATGGAGGAAATTAAGTCGTATTATGACTCAGTTTCATGGTGCTTATGTAGATGATATGTGGTTGGGATCTGATAAACCTTATGCTGTCAAGGATGGTTATTTTTGGTTGAGGCCAGGTAAGGATAGAGTGAGATGGAGGTATGTGTGCTGGAATCCTATGAATGTTCCTAAGACTAGTTTTATCTTCTGGGCTGCCATTCAGAATAGGTTGCTTACTAAGGATAGACTGAACAGAATGGGGATACTGGTGGACACTGCTTGTGATATATGTGGGAATGGACTGGAGACTATGAAGCATGTACTGTATGAATGCATTTACAGTGTGAAGTGTTGCCAAATCCTGCAGAGAAAGCTTGGGGTTTCATTCATTTTCAGTCAGTTGGTGGAGTGGCTGGATGCTGGTAGATGAAGAACTAAACTTCAAAGGAAGTACATTGGAGCTTGTCATGTTGCACTTATATACAAGATTTGGATGGTTCGAAATGAAGTGAGATTTAAGCATTGTATTAGACGTCCTGAGGATTTAGTACAACAAGTCATGGAGGAGATTAAAATTAGATTAGGCAAGATGAATGTGAGCAAGTTTTCTACTAAGGAAATTACTTGGCTACATCGTCTTAGATGATTCTTGTGATGCATTTTAGTGTCCTATGTAATATTGTTAAACATTGTACCATTTGAGCTTTCAATATAACTTACCTTTTCCCAAAAAAAAAAAAAAAATGTTGTGCGTCAGAAACACAAATAAATACTCCGTATTAACATAATTTATTCACCCAAAAAATAAAACATAAACCCAAATAAGCGGACTTTTATATGACGAAAAAAGAAAAATCTCAAGGAAGAAAAAAACTTAATAAAAAAACTGAATTTTTTTTAGAAAAATATAAAAGATAAATCTGTTAATTCCTAATTAGACGTACAAATCTATTAATTGTCATACCGTAATCCAAAAGTAAAATAAATTCATTAGAAGCCAATATTAAACTAATTTTGTAGACCACTACTGTAATTTTTACGGGATAAAATGAAGACATTTAAGCAGAATGGTGGTATTTGATTGAGATTGAAATAATCAACTTAGATTGAAACATGTGTTTGTTCATTTGAGGATGCTAACAAGGAGGAGTGAGTGAAAGGCGTCAGAGAATCGGCCGAGAGAGAGGGGGCGTTTTACAATTTTGTGATTTATATTTGGGGTTGGGGATATTTGATGAGGGTTTGGTATGTGTATATGAGTCCACAGTTTTAAAACTCATGCTGCACATATATATTTTACTTGGGTTTGATATGTGTATATGGGCCGAGGGTTTGATATGATAAGGCGAGTAAATAGGGTACCTCCAAGGTGGTAAAATGTGTGCAACTTATAGCTAGAGGTGGACACCAGGCCGGGTCAAGGACCAACCCATGTGAAGAAGCGGATTGTGGCAAATATGACCTGATAATAACCAAAACATTTAGATCAAGACATGCGCGACCCATGACTCGACCCGAAATTAGGTACATTTTTATATAAAAAAAAAATTTAACGCAATTAAAACTAATATAAAATAATAAAATAATTAAAAATTCCAATTTTTTGAAATAACATATGCTCATGTTTATTTTAAAGCTAAAGTTTTAACACATAACTAAAACTGAAATGAATACTATATGAATATAGTTATTTTTTGTAACGTAAATGTAACAACTGATCAATCTAATACTTCATTGTCAAACTTTATATAAATAACATATTATTTAATTAAATATAGCTTATTACAATTTTGAATAATACTCCCGTGCAATCTTGCACGGGCTAAAACTAGTTTATTTTAACTCTTAAATTCAATTTACTGTCACATAAATTTACACAATTTTAATCCAAAAAAACCCGACTCATTTATATTACACAAATCCTCATTTATGACGACAAGTCACGCATTTCACACACGTACCACAGTCCTCACATCGTTGTCTTTCTCTATCACTCAACTTAAATAAAAACAACATTCTTGATTTCTTAATTCTTCCCCCTTTTCCCTCTTTTTTTAATTCCATTCCAATTTTTTTCTAACCTAATTTTACATCACATTATTACACAAAAAAAAACCCATTTCTTATTTCATTCATCCGCATTTGAAGCTTCCTCTTGTCTTGAATACCCCAACTCTTCAAGTTACTTAAATTCCTTTTTTTTTTATTTCTTCTTCAGTTTTATTCTTCACTCTAATCTTCACTCGTTGACCTTAATCACCTTAAGATCCCACTTCCATGTTTTTACTTCAATTAAGCTTCAGGTTCATCCCATTTTCTGTTTTTTTTGGTAAATTTTTTGGGTTTATTTATTGCTTAAATACTGTTTTTCATTGTTTTTAACGCCTTTTAGATATTGGGTTTGTCTTAATTTTTGTTTTTACAGTTATTCGATGTAGTTCTCGACGTAATTTTCATTTTGGGTCATTTGGAAATAGACCCACTTACCCACTTACCCCTTTCCCCGCAATTTGCGGGTTTACTGGGAGTTATTGAGACACTGGGGTAATGTTGTTGTCGTTGTTGTTTATGGGTAGGTGGGGGAGATTTTGATGTATGGTAAATTGGTAATTGGGATTTGAATTGGAAATAGTTTTGATTTGAATTTGAATTGTTTTTGGAATGATTGTGATTGTAATTATGTATTTGCATTTGTTTGATTAATGGACCCATTGAAAAGGGTTTGATGGGTCCAACTTTGATTGAAGTGTATGATAATATTAGACCTAACAAAAGTTGCTTTCTTTTTGTTGTTTTTTGATGTAATTAAGGAGCTAGAGCTAGAAACAAAGATATATTATTATTACTATTATTTGACGACGAAATAATTGACACAAAACAATATAATCTGTTTGTCGTGATCGCTATTAATGTAATTAGCGGAAGCTTGATACTTTAATCCCTTGAACGGATAGTGATGGTAATCTGTCATGCTTCCCTGTTGTTAGTTGAGTTTGGGAAGGTCTCAGAAAACTCCAAATGTATTTATTTTAAGGTCATACTTAGTGGCGAAACCAGTATTTGAAGTTTCGGAACTAGTAATGCGATAGAATAAGTAAGGAAAAAAAGCGACAAAGTTTCAGAAGCATTTTAGCAAGTTAATTCTGTGAAATGTCAATCACTAGATTTTAGAAAAGTTAATGCGTAAAAGAGTAGTAGGATGAGAAGTTGAGAACTGAGAAGCATCTTTAGTTCTTTTTATGAACTGAAGATGCTTGTCATTACCATGGTACAAAAATGTAACGTCGCACAATGTCGTGGTAGTTGTATACTCGTAGGTGATGCTGCTAAAACTTCAAAATGTGTATCAAATGTGTTAGTTCGTCACTTGTTGAAATCTGAAATATTGATTGATTTTCTATGTTAATAGTATAGTTCCTAGGGCTGAGCAAAAATATACGATACGGTTTTATTATACGTATCCGATACGATATACGGTTTCAATTATACGGATTTCCGTATATCCGATACGAATTTCCGTATATACGATACGGTTTATAAAAAACCGTATCGGATACGTATCGGCAAAATTTGAAACCGGATATACGGTTTCCGATACGGTTCCTATTTTTAATATAAAATATAAAAATAAAATCATAAAACCACTAAACGTCGGGTATGTCCGTGACTCAATCGTATTACTTGTATACATTTTTAAGTTATTTATTCTTAAAATATGTGATACTCTTTTAAATTATTAAGAAAAATCATAAAATCACAAAAAAAATACAAATAAGACATAAAATTTTACATAATTAAATGAAAAACCGGATACCGGATATACGGTTTCCGGATATACGGAAAAACCGGATATCCGGTTTCCGGATATACGGAAAATCCGTATCAAATAAGGATACTCAAAATTGAGTTTTTTAAAACCGGATATCCGATACGGTTTTGAAAACCGTATCGGATATCCGGTTTTGCTCACCCCTAATAGTTCCCTCTCCTTTTTCACAAATACACACACCATTTGCTTATGAGTCTATTTATCATACCTTTTTTCCCCATTTTCTCTAAAAAGTACTAACTTGAGCTGCATATATTTCCAAGTAATGGTCACATCGCCATTGTTATTATACCCTGCAATAAAAAGGCTATGTTTGTGTCTTGTGTATTTTGGTGACATTTTATAGAATACCAAGCTGCGCTACTTCTCCTATAGGCTATAACTGTGATTATTTTGACCGTGAATATGCTTTGAGTTTTGATTGTGATTCTTTTGACTGTGGAATTTAGCCACTCCTCCTATAACTGTGATTCTTTTGACCATAAATATGTTTTTGATAAATGTTGTGATATGATATTCCATTGTGATTTTGTCACCATTGATTATGCTCATCAATTTGTTGCACACAGCAGAAGAACAAAAGGATATTGGGTAAATGAATGGAAAAGGTGCTAAAATAGGGATAAAGTGTACAATCTCAGCGAGCTACTTAATTGTTAGAAACAAAGAGCTTCACGAACAAGGTGTGGAGGTATATGTATATAATTGGTTGTTTTCCCTCCGTATCGTCTCTCTGTTAGATGACATGCATGCGTGAGTGCATGGTACCTTGCGTCATAGCTCTGGCTTGTCTTAAATATACTCATACCACTGTTTACAGGTTTCAGCTGCTCTGAAAGATGATGTCTAGAGATGTTGCTAGAAGTAGAACCAGTAAAGATCCAAATACTGGGAAGTTGTTAAATGAAGTCGAAACTATCAATAAAGCCTTCTATTTGGACAAAAGTCCCTCTAAGAGCTCATCCTCTTTGGCTAGGAACAAATCCACATCAGTTGATAAAGCAAATGTACCCAATTTGAAGCTAAAGCATGTCAGTGATGATTTGGCAACGAAGGATAAAAAGTCATTTTGGAACTGGAAACCTCTAAAGGCGCTTTCTCAAGTTAGACATCGAAGGTTTAACTGCTGCTTCACTCTGGAGGTCCAGTCAGTAGAAGGATTACCTTCAAAATTCGACAATGTTGGCCTTTGTGTTCACTGGAAGAGAAGGGATGGGGAAGTAGTCAGTAATCCAGTGAAAGTGAATCGAGGTGTTGCTAAATTCTCAGAGAAATTAACTCATACATGTTCTATTTACGGCAGTAGAAATGGTCCCCACCATTCAGCCAAGTACGATGCAAAACATTTCTTACTTTATGCAGAAGTATATGGCAATCCAAAGCTTGATTTGGGGAAGCATCGTGTCGATCTTACAAGGCTACTTCCTCTAACATTGGAGGAGTTGGAGGATGAGAAGAGTTCTGGGACCTGGACGACGAGTTTTAAGCTATCGGGTGAGGCCAAAGGTGCTCTTATGAGTGTGAGTTTTGGGTATTTGGTGTTAGGAGACAGTACTGCTCCCAATGACAAGAATGTACTTCCAGTTATGGACTCGAAGACAACACCCAAGAGCTTAGCGAAATCTAATCAAGGTGACGGAAAGGGCTTCATTCGTCGATCTGGAAGTCTTCCTGCAAATCAAAATTCCTCAATGACATCTAAATCTGTGGATGATATAAAGATTCTCCATGAAGTCCCCCCTACAAGAATGTCGGAATTTTCTACTTCTGTTAATATCTTGTTTCAAAAATTTGACGAGGAAAAGGTGGATCTACCAATTGATATCAAGCATGAGATTGAGATTTCTGCAGATGATTCTGAGCTTGTAAAACAGTCGGACGTTGTGAATGAATGTGAAGATGCTGAATTACTATGTGCCGCGCGGGAGCAAGAATTGGAAGAAAAGGTAGAACGGAAGGAGGCAAATTTCCTTGATGGCCAGGATGAAAAGAGTCTTGAACAAATTGGAATTTACGATGATGTTGGAAAAACTTTTCATGGGGATAACAATACCAACAATGAAGAAAAAGAATCCTGTACTAAAAAGTCACTTTTAGAAGACCTGGAATCAATTTTGAGCCATGTTGCTGAACTTGAGAATGAAGGTATGGATACTCCAGAGGATAGAAGTGAATCAAGCGGTCAGGAAATCAGTAACAGGGATAAACCACGTGAAATGATGCCATCACATAGTTTTGAAGACCTTGCAGACACTGTTACTGACGAGTTTCTTAGCATGCTCGAAGTTGGGGAATCCTCTGTTTCCTTTCATTCTGATGTTGAACCTGAGTCGCCTAGAGAGCGTCTCCTGAGAGAATTTCAGAAGGAAGCCGAGGCTAGTGGTTGTTCCTTCTTTGGTTTTGATATTGATGAACATAATGTAGAAGATTACGACAATTATGACGATTATGCCCCTACTATATCAGGGTGGGAAGAATTCTCCGAGGATTTTGATTCTTTCCCGGTTGATGAGTTGGAATATCCAAAAATGAGGGCCAGGGTGATGGAAAATTTGGAAACACAAGCACTTATGGAGGAATGGGGCATGAACGAGAAAGCATTTGAATGTTCTCCACCACGCAGCATCGATGGCTTTGGTAGTCCCATTGATCTCCCTCCTATTGAGCCTTCATTACCTCCTCTTGGTTTAGGATTAGGTTCATTTGTTCAAACCAAGACAGGTGGCTTTTTACGTTCCATGAATCCTGTACTTTTCAGGAATGCTAGAAGTGGGGGGAGCTTAATCATGCAGGTTTCTAGTCCAGTTGTGGTCCCTGCTGAAATGGGGTCTGGCATAATGGACGTTCTACAGCAATTGGCTTCTGCGGGACTTGAAAAGCTTTCTGTGCAAGCAAATAAGTTTATGCCTTTAGAGGATATTACAGGAAAGACGATGCAACAAATGGCCTGGGAAGCTGTACCTCAAATGGAAGCCTCTAAAAGGTTTGAAACTCTTGTTAGCTAATTTATTGATAATTGAACTTTCTGCTGGATGACTACGCTATTTCTTTTCTGCTATTTCATTCACAACTTCAACATTACTCAGCTCCTCAAGGGCTCCAGCATATGGCAGGGAGGGGGATCGGGGGTGGTTGGATACTTGGATGACCATGTTTACCCGTGTTAACAACACAAAGAGGGTTTTTTATGACCTATAGAGAGAATTGCATTGAGTGACTGTTAAATTCATTTTGTAGGGTTAAAGGAGCTTCTTCTAGCCGAAAATCAAAGAAATCCAGCTCAAGCTCTGCGCATGATGAAGTAGACTCAGAATATGTATCTTTAGAAGACTTAGCACCATTAGCCATGGATAAAATTGAAGCACTATCAATCGAGGGTTTGAGAATACAGTCTGGCATGTCAGATGAAGAGGCTCCTTCAAACATTACTGCGCAATCTATTGGGGAAGTTTCAGCTCTCGAAGGGAAAAGGGCGAGCTCCGTTAGCTCAATGGGTTTGGAGGGATCTGCGGGATTGCAGCTTTTGAACCTCAAGGACAATGGAACCGACAACAATGAGGGTGACGGACTAATGGGTTTATCCCTAACACTTGATGAGTGGATTAAACTGGATTCTGGTGAAATTGATGAAGACCAACCTAGTGAGCGAACAACAAAGCTTTTAGCTGCCCACCATGCTAGTTCCACCGATTTAAATTTTGTGGGTAGTAAGCAGGGTAAAGCCTATGGAAGACGGTGTGGTTTGTTGGGCAATAACTTCAATGTTGCTTTAATGGTCCAACTACGCGACCCATTGAGGGATTATGAGCCTGTTGGGACACCAATGCTTGCTCTAATTCAAGTGGAAAGGGTATTTATTCCCCCAAAACCCAGGGTATACCGCTCAGTGGCAAAGGCAATGGACTGTAATGATGAAGACGATGAACTCGAGTTAGCTCCAAAAGAAGAAACGAAAGTTGAGGTCAAGGAAGAGAAAGCCCTCGAGAAGGACTTGATTCCCCAGTTCAAAATCAATGACGTGAATGTTGTTGGTCTGAAAGCTGAACCCGGTAAGAAAAGGCTCTGGGGCAATGCTGCCCAACAACAGTCTGGCTCCCGCTGGTTACTGGCCAATGGAATGGGAAAGGGCAAGAAGAATCCCGTTATGAAACCGAAAATCACTAGCAAAACCCCGTCGGTACCGGGTACAGTCACGTCGCAGCCGGGTGATACCCTGTGGAGTATTTCGGCTCGATATAACGGGAGCGGAGCTAAATGGAAAGAATTGGCTGCTCTTAACCCCCATATCAGAAATCCTAATGTCATTCTTTCTGATGAAATCATCAAGTTGCGTTAAGAGAAACACAAGTTTTTTTTATTGTGAAGTGCAAAGCTGGTTTTTTTTGGTTAGAAAAAGCTGTGAAGTAATGGCAAGATTGTTTCTGATTATAATTTTTAAACAGAAGAAATCTTTGTAATAAAAAGACATGTACAATTTCTTGCTGTAAATCCATTTGGTGAAGATATAAAATGGGATAGGAAGAAAATTGACTTGTACTCCATTATCTTCTTGGACTTAATTTCAGTCAGTTCATTTCATTTTCGTTTTACTTTTACTTTACTAAGTAAGAAAGTTTCAATTCAAAAGAACGGAGCTGAACGCTTGAACTGCCGTAAAAAAATGGTTAGATGATCAAACGTCCCAGAAAGAAAAATTGTACGGACTTGAAATGAAGACGGAGTACGAGAAACTAGATTTGCCGGGAGTTACAAATTACTAAAGCACAAAATTAAGTCGTTTTTCTTTATTACAGCATGATTTATGAGAACGATAGTAAAAAATTACACTCGTAATTGGATGACCAAGACATTTAGGTCAAAATAGTTCACCATTGAACCCTAGTCTGAAGCTAAGCTAGGGGAAAATTGTAGCCTCAAGAAGACAAGAATGTTGCCCTAAATTGAAAGATGTATTCAGGACCCACAACTCTACAAGCCACAAGTATCTAGCAAAAACAATTCATCCTACAAAATATATCAGTGAAGTAACTCAAATTCGAGGATATGAATGAAACATGTTCCGTTTATCTATCCCGCATTCTATCTACCATCCTCTCTGCATTGTAACTATATCGCGCAGCCAAGACGCCAAGCTCCCGTGTTTCCAGCGACCCCATATGGTTCATCGATCTGTAACAGGAAATTAGTAGTTAGGTGTAGGAAAGTGTAGATGGTTCTTCCGATATATTGACTGGGTAAATTTCTTCTAATATGGCTTAGTCATACAGCCAGGATTAAAGCCAAGATCAATACCGGGGGATGAAATAACATACCATGCATCTATTTTTATGTCAAGAAAAAAATGATTCATTACTTTCAAAGGAAAGCAATATTGTAAAGTATAATAAGGAAATGATAATAGGAGGAGGATCTCGAACCGTGACCACCTATAAACAGGCCGACTTAGAATTCTTAACAGCTATTATCGTCTACACAGTTCAATCAGCGAACCTTTTAATGTTACTGTATTTGGGAACTATTAGAAGTTGATAAACCATTAGATAGGTAATGATACTATAGTGTAAGCCTTATGAGCTACTTCAACATCAAGTGTTTGGCAAGACCACAGTACCAAATAGCAAACCGAAATTTTTACATGTGCCTTATGGCCCCTATATCATGTTTTCGCTCCCTTTCTTACCTTTCCTTTTTTTTCTGATTTACATTTTAGTTGTGCAACTGGTGTGTGACGATTTTAAAGAATGATTCATGCCCACTACACCAAATCATTTAATGGTGGTGGTGGGGGTGATGTTGCCCTAAGGGGACATGTTATAAAAATTGATAACAAAAAAAGAAAATAGTTAATTAACCAAGAGACTCGCCAAATTTGGACCGATAAGCTTTCCTTACCCCTAAGATACTTTTTAACTTACAACACACTCCAATCAACAATATCAGTCACCTAAAAACTGAGAAGTTAGTCTCTTACGAGATCATCTCACACATTACAAGTGTGAGGCAGACTTATGTACCCATTAATCAAACACTAATTAGTAATTGGTGAAGAACGCAAAAAGAACAATGAGAGTATTTGAGAATATATTAAGATTCACAGCACAATCAATTGCCGACTATTGGTGAAAAAACGATGACACAAGTCAGACAAGTTCGAACCACCAATACAGAGTAGCTCTGAAAGGTCCATGTTCTGTCAAATATCCTCCTTGGTGGCTTCCCGGAACCAACTAACAAACCACAATCAACCTCGGAGATCAAAAGTAAATTCAAGAGCTTGGGGCCTATTAACAGCCACCCTATTCTCTACAACCGCCCTCTTTAACGCTAACGGCCACCCAAGATACATTGCTCAACTCTCCACGACCACAAATAAAAGTCCTCACTTATCTAAGCCTCCAAGAGCCTTACATGACAGACATATTCACAGAAAAATGTATTTGTATGATTGCACGACATCATCGACTGATGGCAGTATATCAAGAGAATGTTCTACATTCACTAGCATTGTTTTTTTTTTCTTTTGACAACTATACTCGCTGCATGGTTCAAGATCCAGAGTTATGGTCCGTGACTCCATAAATAAATACTCGTAATTTGAGAACAATAAGCTAGTTTTCTCTGTTTATCCTTAAAAATCATTTCTAGCAAAGAGACCCAAGAAGAACTCAATCGAAGCCAGGTCAGCCATAATGTTTACTAGGATCAAGGATCAGGAACTTGACTTCTCTTAAAAAACACTAAAAGATGACAACTAATCCATCTAACTAACCAAGGAAACTAAACAATTACGTAAGTACACGACCAGGCAGCTATATATCTAATTATGTCCTTTGAACAGTTCCAACGGGCTTGCTGATTACTCGAATAGGACTCTAAAGATACCGATACACAATGACCTAAAATCTATAATAGGTGCTATGTCTCGTATTATGTACCATGTCAATACTGCAAACTCAAAACATGGGTAACTTGGTTTCCTTCAGGTAACCATGGCATGTCGCTTACAGATATCCTTCTGACAAATATTTAAAACACGGTGACGGCTTACTAGAATCAATGCAATCTATAAGCGAATTAAGGTCATCTAGTTGAAGGCAAGAGTGTAAATTCTAAAAGATTCAGCAACAATCAGTACACTACTAATGCTTTGAACATATATACTTACAATTAAATAGAATTCAACTTTAGATGGACTTACTTCATAATTAAACAGGAACAGCACCCAAGTAGAGATTCCAAAGGCTCGAAGAATGGGTTGGATGTTTCAGTATGAACTTTCTAGTAAATTCGTCATCAGTCATATCGATTACTGTAGATATATGCACGTCTTTCAGCAATTGCTTCTCTTTCAATGCCATAACCACCTTACACCTTGGAATAATCCTTTTCTCCAACGAAAACGTACATAGCTTGGAATGATTAATCACGTCCTCCGGTTTAAGATGCATAGTTTTAACAAAAAACTCAAAGGTACTCCTCAGTTTCTCCTCAGACAGCGACAAAAGAAGTGGCTGGCGTGCCACGGTAGACGAGATATCTTTATCAGACCACCCTAAACTCTTCAAGACACCCACTTTCTTCTTCCAATTCGACTCGTTCATTGACATAACCACCCGAAGAGCGTGAATGAACATATTCTCACTCGGCTCAGCCCCATACTCTCTAACAGTCGCAACCCCATAACGAATCCTATTAAGAGGACGAAGCAGCGACCTAGGTTGCGTTGTTAACAGTTTCAAAATACTACTCATTTGCATTCCTTCCCCTACCAAAAACTCTATATTAGGCTGTAAAACCTTCCTAAGATCCAGAGTCAATATCCAAGTAGCCCTCCTAACAACTACCGCACTCGCGGCCTCATCAATCTTCATTAACTCTCTCAAATACTCGTAATTCGGAATCAAACGATCAACCAAACTACACCGTAAAATTAATGGATTCTTTACTACAACATCAGTTAAAAGACTACCCACAAACCCATTTTCACTAAGGAATTTCAATTTAGGCTCAAGAGTTGCTTCTACTTTACATCTAAAAATCCTAGGATTCTTTTTTTCAAGAATAGCTATCTGGGTATCAGTAAAATTATGTTTTTTGAAAAGGGTAATCACAGATTCTTCTTTTTCTGAAGAAAGTACTTTTTTTTCCTGGGTTTTTGGTTTTAATAATACTACATCAGTTGTTGTTGTTGCTATTGGTTTTAATGTTTTTGTTGTTATTGACCTAATTTGCAGGAAATAAACAAGTGACTTAGATGAATAATTCAACATTTTAAGCATCAACTATATGCAAATTACAAGTAATAATGTATTAAGGAGAATGAAATCATTGAAGGAGCAAATTGTTTACCTAAGTAGTAGAAGTGAATGTGTTGGAGAATGAACTGCAGGAAGAAATGGTATGATGTGGTAAAAGAAGAGTATAATGGAGTACAAGGTTTTGGGTGTTGGGGTTTTGGGTTGTGTCGATGGTTTTGACTTTTGTGTTAGGATAAACCCTTTCACTGCGGCAAGGACAGAGGTGGCATTTCGGGCCCAGGCACGACTGGCGGCTCGAACCCAGTACGCCACGGGTGTTATATTGGGCTGGCAAGGCCTAGGCACGAATGAGCCTTTCTCGTGCCTCGACCATATTTGCGAAGAATAACCGTGCCTAGGCACGGCTCGATACCAGGCTCGCGGCACGACCCGCTTATTTGGCACTTTTGGCCTGTTTTTACTTGGGTAAGATACTTTTGGATCTGTTTCATTTGACACTTCTATCTAATTGTTTATCTTTTTTATCCCAATAAATAACTGTCACACTTTTGGTCTAACAATTTTTTCTTCTTTTACTTTAGCAACATTTATTTTATTTTATTTTTTAAAAAAAGATGCACGATTGGGTCCGAAACACGACACGAGCCCATGGGCCCATGGGCCGTACTTGGACAGGACAGGGGCTGAGAAATTCGGCACGACGCGAAGGCCCATAACCGGTGCTTGGGCCGGACCAAACATTGGGTGAGGCACGATAGGCCGGCACAAAGCACACTGGCCTGATATGCCACCTCTATGCAAGGACGGAGAAACCATGCATGACCTACTCAAAATGTGAGCATTGTTTTTCTCCCCACATTCTCGTGTTTTACGTTGTACAGCCAGTTTAAATGACGGTAAAAAACAAAGGAAAATGGTCGTGAACGTAGCTTATATTTGTAATGTTCTAAAATACTCCATATTTAAGACTACCTTGTACTAGCTATTTTTGTGTTTTTTGCTTGGTTAATTACTCATAGGTACTTCGTAAGTTATACTTATAGGTACTCCATATTGAATCCATATTGAAAAGGGTTTGATGGGTCAAACTTTGATTGAAGTGTAAGAGTATGAGACCTAACAAAAGTTGATTTCTTTTTGTTGTTTTTTTATGTAATTAAGGAGCTAGAAACAAAAATTCATTAGTAGTACTATTATTTGACGACGAAATAATTGACACAAAACAATATAATCTGTTTGTCGTGATCGCTATTAATAATTAATTATTCAGCACCCTCAAGCCACAAGTATATAGCAAAAACAATTCATCCTACAAAATATATCAATGAAGTAACTCAAATTCGAGGATATGAATGAAACATGTTCCGTTTATCTATCCTGCGTTCTATTTACCATCCTCCCTGCATTGTAACTATATCGCCCAGCCAAGACGCCAAGCTCCCGTGTTTCCAGCGACTCCATATGGTTCATCGATCTGTAACAGGAAATTAGTAGTTAGGTGTAAGAAAGTGTAGATGGTTTTTCCGATATATTGACTTGGTAACTTTTTCTAATATGGCTTAGTCATACAGCCAGGATTAAAGCCAAGACCAATACAGGGGGATGAAATAACATAGTATGCATCTATTTTTATGTCAATATTGTAAAGTATAATAAGGAAATGATAATAGGAGGAGGATCTCGAACCGTGACCACCTACAAACAGGCTGACTTAGAATTCTTAACAGCTATTATCGTCTACACAGTTCAATCAGCGAACCTTTTAATGTTACTGTTTTGGGGACTATTAGAAGTTGATAAACCATTAGATAGGTAATGATACTATAGTGTAAGCCTTATGAGCTCCTTCAACATCAAGTGTTTGGAAAGAACACAGTACCAAATAGCAAACCGAAATTTTTACATGTGCCTTATGGCCCCTATATCATGTTTTCGCTCCCATTCTTACCTTTCCTTTTTTTTCTCATTTACATTTTAGGTGTGCAACTGGTGTGTGACGATTTTAAAGAATGATTCATGTCCGCTACCCCAAATCATTTAATGGTGGTGGTGGTGGGGTGTTGTTGCCCTAAGGGGACATGTTTTAAAAATCGATAACAAAAAAGAAAATAGTTATTAACCAGGAGACTACGCCAAATTTGGACCGGTAAGCTTCCCTTAACCCTTAGATACTTTTTAGCTTACGACACACTCCAATCAACAATATCAGTGGCCTAAAAACTGAAAAGTTAGTCTCTTAGGAGATCGTCTCACACATTACAAGTGTGAGGCAGACTTATGTACCCATTAATCAAACACTAATTAGTAATTGGTGAAGAACACAAAAAGAACAATGGGAGTATTTGAGAATATATTAAGATTCACAGCACAATCAATTGCCCACTATTGGTGAATAAACGATGACACAAGTCAGACAAGATCGAACCACCAATACAGAGTAGCTCTGAAAGGTCCATGTTCTGTCAAATATCCTCCTTGGTGGCTTCCCGGAACCAACTAACAAACCACAAACAACCTCGGAGATCAAAAGTACATTCAAGAGCTTGGGGCCTATTAACAGCCAGTCAGCCACCCTATTCTCTACAACCACCCTCTTCAACGCTAACGGCCACCCAAGATACATTGCTCAACTCTCCACGACCACAAATAAAAGTCCTCACTTATCTAAGCCTCCAAGAGCCTTAACCAATTACAGACAGATTCACAGAAAAATGTATTTGTATGATTGCACGACATCATCGACTGCTGGCAGTACATCAAGAGAAAGTTCTACATTCACTAGCATTGTTTTTTTTTTCTTTTGACAACTATACTCGCTGCATGGTTCAAGATCCAGAGTTATGGTCCGTGACTCCATAAATAAATACTCGTAATTTGAGAACAATATGCTAGTTTTCTCTGTTTATCCTTAAAAATCATTTCTAGCAAAGAGACCCAAGAAGAACTCAATCGAAGCCAGGTCAGCCATAATGTTTACTAGGATCAAGGATCAGGAACTTGACTTCTCTTAAATAACACTAAAAGATGACAACTAATCCATCTAACTAACCAAGGAAACTAAACAATTACATAAGTACACGACCAGGCAGCTATATATCTAATCATGTCCTTTGAACAGTTCCAACGGGCTTGCATCCATCAGATTACTCGAATAGGACTCTAAAGATACCGATACACAATGACCTAAAATCTATAACAGGTGCTATGTCTCGTATTATGTACCATGTCAATAGTGCAAATTCAAAACATGAGTAACTTGGTTTCCTTCAGGTAACCATGGCATGTAGCTTACAGATATCCTTCTGACAAATATTTAAAAGATGGTGACGGCTTACTAGAATCAATGCAATCTATAAGCGAATTAAGGTCATGTAGTTGAAGGCAAGAGTGTAAATTCTAAAAGATTCAGCAACAATCAGTACACTACTAATGCTTTGAACATATATACTTACAATTAAATAGAATTCAACTTTAGATGGACTTACTTCATAATTAAACAGGAACAGCACCCAAGTAGAGATTCCAAAGGCTCGAAGAATGGGTTGGATGTTTCAGTATGAACTTTCTAGTAAATTCGTCATCAGTCATATAAATTACTGTAGTTATATGCAAGTCTTTCAGCAATTTCTTCTCTTTCAATGCCATAACCACTTTACACCTCGGAATAGTCCTTTTCTCCAACGAATACATACATAGCCTGGGATGACTAATCACGTCCTCCGGCTTAAGATGCATAGTTTTAACAAAAAACTCAAATGTACTCTTCAGTTTCTCCTCCGACTGCAACAAACAAAGTGGCTGGCGTGCCATGGTAGACGAGATATCTTTATCAGACCACCCTAAACTCTTCAAGACACCCACTTTCTTCTTCCAATTCGACTCATTCATCGACAAAACCACCCGAAGAGCGTAAACGAACATATTCTCACTCGGCTCAACCCCATACTCTCTAACAGTCGCAACCCCATCACAAATCCTATTAAGAGGATAAAGCAGCGACCTAGGTTGCGTCGTTAATAGTTTCAAAATACTACTCATTGGCATTCCTTCTCCTAACAAAAACTCTATATTAGGCTGTAAAATCTTCCTTAGATCCAAAGTCAATATCCAAGTAGCCCTCCTAATAACAACCACACTCGCGGCCTCATCAATCTTCATTACCTCTCTCAAATACTCGTAATTTGGAATCAAATGATTAGCCAAACTACGCCCTAAAATTAATGGATTCTTGATTACAACATCAGGTAAAAGACTACCCACAAACCCATTTTCACTAAGGAATTTCAATTTAGGCTCAAGAGTTGCTTCTACTTTACATCTAAAAATCCTAGGATTCTTTTTTTCAAGAATAGCTATCTGGGTATCAGTAAAATTATGTTTTTTGAAAAGGGTAATCACAGATTCTTCTTTTTCTGAAGAAAGTACTTTTTTTTCCTGGGTTTTTGGTTTTAATAATACTACATCAGTTGTTGTTGTTGCTATTGGTTTTAATGTTTTTGTTGTTATTGACCTAATTTGCAGGAAATAAACAAGTGATTTAGATGAATAATTCAACATTTTAAGCATTAACTATATGCAAATTACAAGTAATAATGTATTAAGGAGAATGAAATCATTGAAAGAGTAAATTGTTTACCTAAGTAGTAGGAACTAGGAAGTGTATGTGTTGGAGAATGAACTGCAGGAAGATATGGTATGATGTGGTAAAAGAAGAGTGTAATGGAGTACAAGGTTTTGGGTGTTGGGGTTTTGGGTTGTGTCAATGGTTTTGCTTTTTTGTTAGGATAAACCCTTTCACTGCGCCAAGGACAGAGGTGGGATTTCGGGCCCAGGCACGACGGGCGGCTCGAACCCAGTACGCCACGGGTGTCATATTGGGCTGGCACGGCCTAGGCACGAATGAGCCTTTCTCGTGCCTCGACCAAATTTGCGAAGAATAACCGTGCCTAGGCACGGCCCGATACCAGGGTCGCGGCACGACCCGCTTATTTGGCACTTTTGGCCTGTTTTTACTTGGGTAAGATACTTTTGGATCTGTTTCATTTGACATCTCTATGAGACTCTATCTAACTATTTATCTTTTTGTCCCAATAAATAACTGTCACACTTTTGGTCCAACAATTCTTTCTTCTTTTACTTTAGCAACATTTATTTTATTTTATTTTTTTTTAAAAAAATGCACAATTGGGCCCGAAACACGACATGAGCCCATGGGCCTTGGGCCGTACTTGGACAGGATAGGGGCTGAGAAATTCGGCACGACACGAAGGCCCATTACCGGTGCTTGGGCCGGACCAAAAATTGGGTGAGGCACGATAGGCCGGCACAATGCACACCGGCTCGATATGCCTCCTCTATGCAAGGACGGAGAAACCATGCAAGACCTACTCAAAATGTGAGCATTGTTTAAATGACGGTAAAAAACTAAGGAAAATGGTCGTGAAAGTATAGCTTATATTTGTAATGTTCTAAAATACAGATCATAAATAAAACACTCCATATTTACAATAAGTCTTGCTTGTGACGGGGCGACCCGTTGCAAGCTTGCGACGAGTCAAATCCTCTTCACAAAGAGCAAGTGACAAGGCAAGTGGGGGGCTCCATTTGCGCCCCACTTGCTCCTCCGCTTGCTCTTTGTGAGGGAGATTTGACCCGTCGCAAGCTTGCGACGGTTTGGTCCGTCACAAATGAGAATTTGTGCCATATTTATTATTTAAGACTACCTTGTACTAGCTATTTTTGTGTTTTTTGCTTGGTTAATTACTCATAGGTACTTCGTAAGTTTAACTCATAGGTACTCTATATTGAAAAGGGTTTGATGGGTCCAACTTTGATTGAAGTGTATGATAATATTAGGCCTAACAAAAGTTGCTTTCTTTTTGTTGTTTTTTGATGTAATTAAGGAGCTAGAAACAAAGATTCATTAGAAGTACTATTATTTGACGACGAAATAATTGACACAAAACAATATAATCTGTTTGTTGTGATCGCTATTAATGGTTAATTATTCAGGACCCTCAAGCCACAAGTATATAGCAAAAACAATTCATCCTACAAAATATATCAATGAAGTAACTCAAATTCGAGGATATGAATGAAACATGTTCCGTTTATCTATCCCGCGTTCTATTTACCATCCTCCCTGCATTGTAACTATATCGCCCAGCCAAGACGCCAAGCTCCCGTGTTTCCAGCGACCCCATATGGTTTATCGATCTGTAACAGGAAATTAGTAGTTAGTTGTAAGAAAGTGTAGATGGTTTTTCCGATATATTGACTAGGTAACTTTCTTCTAATATGGCTTAGTCAAACAGCCAGGATTAAAGAAAAGATCAATACAGGGGGATGAAATAACATAGTATGCATCTATTTTTATGTCAATATTGTAAAGTATAATAAGGAAATGATAATAGGAGGAGGATCTCGAACCGTGACCACCTACAAACAGGCTGACTTAGAATTCTTAACAGCTATTATCGTCTACAGTTCTACACAGTTCAATCAGCGAACCTTTTAATGTTACTGTTTTGGAAACTATTAGAAGTTGATAAACCATTAGATAGGTAATGATACTATAGTGTAAGCCTTATGAGCTCCTTCAACATCAAGTGTTTGGAAAGAACACAGTACCAAATAGCAAACCGAAATTTTTACACGTGCCTTATGGCCCCTATATCATGTTTTCGCTCCCATTCTTACCTTTCCTTTTTTTCTCATTTACATTTTAAGTGTGCAACTGGTGTGTGACGATTTTAAAGAATGATTCATGTCCGCTATCCCAAATCATTAAATGGTGGAGGTGGGGGTGTTGTTGCCCTAAGGGGACATGTTATAAAGATCGATAACAAAAATAGAAAATAGTTAATTAACCAGGAGACTACGTCAAATTTGGACCGATAAGCTTTCCTTACCCCTAAGATACTTTTTAACTTACAACACACTCCAATCAACAATATCAGTCACCTAAAAACTGAGAAGTTAGTCTCTTAGGAGATCATCTCACACATTACAAGTGTGAGGCAGACTTATGTACCCATTAATCAAACACTAATTAGTAATTGGTGAAGAACACAAAAAGAACAATGGGAGTATTTGAGAATATATTAAGATTCACAAAGCTGTATAATTGACACAGCACAATCAATTGCCGACTATTGGTGAAGAAACGATAACACAAGTCAGACAAGTTCGAACCACCAGTACAGTACAGAGTAGCTCTGAAAGGTCCTTGTTCTGTCGAATAACCTCCTTGGTGGCTTCCCGGTCAATGCAATCTTTACGCGAATTAAGAATGGTGACTGCTGCTGACTAGAATGGTGATCAAAAGTAAATTCAAGAGCTTGGGGACTATTAACAGCCACCCTCTTCTCTACCACCACCCTCTTCAACGCTAACGGCCACCCAAGATACATAGCTCAACTCTCCACGACCACAAATAAAAGTCCTCACTTATCTAAGCCTCCAAGGGCCTTAACCAATTACAGAGATTTACAAAAATATGTATTTGTATGATTGCACGACATCATAAACTGCTGGCAGTACATCAAGAGACTGTTCTAATTCACTAGCACTGTTTTTTTTTCTTTTGACAACTATACTCACTGCATGGTTCAAGATCTAGAGTTATGGTCCGTGACTCCATAAACAAATACTCCGTAATTTGAGAACAATATACTAGTTTTCTTTGTCTACCCTTAAGGATCATCTCTAGCAAAGAAACCCAAGAAGAACTCAATTAAAGCCAGGTTATCCATAATGTTTACTAGGATCAAGGATCAGGAACTTGAGTTCTCTTCAATAATACTAAAAGGTGACAACTGATCCATCCAACTAACCAAGGAAACTAAACATGTCACATAAGTACACTGTGACATGTTTAGTTTCCAACGGGCTTACATTCATCAGATTACTCGAATAGGACTCTAAAGATACCGATAGACCATGACCTAAAATCTATAATAGGTGCTATGTCTCGTATTATGTACCATGTCAATAGTGCAAATTCAAAACATGGGTAACTTGGATTCCTTTTGCTAACCATGGCATGTAGCTTACAGATATCCTTCTGACAAATATTAAAGAATGGTGACTGCTGCTGACTAGAATCAATGCAATCTTTACGCGAATTAAGGTCATTTAGTTGAAGGCAAGAGTGTAAATTCTAAAAGATTCAGCAACAATCATTACACCACTAATGCTTTGAACATATATACTTCAAATTAAATAGAATTCAACTTTAGATGGACTTACTTCATAATTAAACAGGAACAGCACCCAAGTAGAGATTCCAAAGGCTCGAAGAATGGGTTGGATGTTTTAGTATGAACTTTCTAGTAAATTCGTCATCAGTCATATTGATTACTGTAGTTATATGCAAGTCTTTCAGCAATTTCTTCTCTTTCAATGCCATAACCACCTTACACCTTGGAATAATCCTTTTCTCCAACGAAAACATACATAGCTGGGAATGATTAATCACGTCCTCCGGTTTAAGATGCATAGTTTTAACAAAAAACTCAAAGGTGCTCCTCAGTTTCTCCTCAGACAGCGACAAAAGAAGTGGCTGGCGTGCCACGGTAGACGAGATATCTTTATCAGACCACCCTAAACTCTTCAAGACACCCACTTTCTTCTTCCAATTCGACTCGTTCATTGACATAACCACCCGAAGAGCGTGAATGAACATATTCTCACTCGGCTCAGCCCCATACTCTCTAACAGTCGCAACCCCATAACGAATCCTATTAAGAGGACGAAGCAGCGACCTAGGTTGCGTTGTTAACAGTTTCAAAATACTACTCATTTGCATTCCTTCCCCTACCAAAAACTCTATATTAGGCTGTAAAACCTTCCTAAGATCCAGAGTCAATATCCAAGTAGCCCTCCTAACAACTACCGCACTCGCGGCCTCATCAATCTTCATTAACTCTCTCAAATACTCGTAATTCGGAATCAAACGATCAACCAAACTACGCCGTAAAATTAATGGATTCTTTACTACAACATCAGTTAAAAGACTACCCACAAAACCATTTTCACTAAGGAACTTCAATTTAGGCTCAAGAGTTGCTTCTACATTACATCTAAGAATCTGAGGACTCTTTTTTTCAAGAATAGCTATCTGGGTATCAGTAAAATTATGTTTTTTGAAAAGGGTAATCACAGATTCTTCTTTTTCTGAAGAAAGTACTTTTTTTTCCTGGGTTTTTGGTTTTAATAATACTACATCAGTTGTTGTTGTTGCTACTGGTTTTAATGTTTTTGTTGTTATTGACCTAATTTGCAGGAAATAAACAAGTGATTTAGATGAATAATTCAACATTTTAAGCATCAACTATATGCAAATTACAAGTAATAATATATATAAGTAGAATAAAATCATTGAAAGAGCAAATTGTTTACCTAAGTAGTAGGAACTAGGAAGTGTATGGGTTGGAGAATGAACTGCAGGAAGAAATGGTATGATGTTTTGGGTGTTGGGGTTTTGGGAATTAGGATAAACCCTTTCACTGTGGCAAGGACAGAGGTGGCATTTCGGGCCAGGGCGCGATGGGAAGCCTGAACCCGGTACGACACGGGGGTCATATTGGGCTGGCAC
This sequence comes from Heliosperma pusillum, assembly GCA_022085475.1. Lineage (NCBI taxonomy): Eukaryota > Viridiplantae > Streptophyta > Magnoliopsida > Caryophyllales > Caryophyllaceae > Heliosperma > Heliosperma pusillum. The sequence continues at coordinate 171,132 of JAIUZE010004947.1, forward strand.
GGGTAAGGCACGGGTAAGGCACGAATGGGACTTCCGCGTGCCTTGTCCTTATTTTCATGAATAACCCGGCACTAGGCCTGCGGCACGACCCGCTTATTTGGCACTTTTGGCCTGTGTTTACTTGGGCAAGATACTTTTGGGGCAAAAATATTTGACACCTCTATCCAACTGTTTATTTATTTTTACCCAATAATTAACCGTCACACTTTTGGGCCAACAATTCTTTCTTCTTTTACTTAAGCAACATTTTTTGGGTCAACATGGCACGACACGAGCCCATTGGTCCGCGTGCCTTGGCCCGTGCTTGGACCTGGTCTAGGAAATTTGGCACGGCATGAAGGCCCATGACCCGTGCCTGGGACGGGCCAAAAAATGGGCGAGGCACGATTGGCCGGCACGAAGCACAACCCACCGTCCCGATATGCCACATCTAGGCAAGGACAAACAAACCATGACCTGCTCAAAAAAAGCGAGCATTGTTTTTCTACCCACGTTCTCGTGTTTGACGTCTTACGATCAATTTAAATGACGGTAAAAAAAGGAAAATGGTTGTAAAAACAACTCATATTTCTAATGTTCTAAAATTCGGATCATGAGTAAAATATACTACGTATTTAAGTATTCTCGTCGTTATTATAAACTACCTCGTATTATCTATCTTTGTGTTTTTAGCTTGGCTAATTACTAACAAGTACTTCGTAAGATTTATTATTAAGATCATCGCTATTCGCACATAATAGGTTTGTGTACAACATAATCTCAAGCTCATATTATATTCTTGCATCATAATACATTACATAAACTTAAACCAACATTCACACACCAGAGTCTAGACCATAACCCTTTATTTTCTTAGTACTAATACATTCATCAACATCATAAATCACATAGCCGACCATTAGGTACAATCACACAATAACACTTTAACTATAACATAATTATTGTGTAAGACGGTCTGTCATCAACCACATTAATAATACCCATTATAACCGGGAGCATAGTTAGTGCCACCGGTCCACCCAGTCCCATAATGGTCATAACCATGATATGGTCCATTTTCATAATATTGATGATATGAATATTGTTTAGGGATTAGTCTTACACGATGCATAGCCCAATCTTCTAACTCATAAGTTGGCATTTGAGCAGGTGATATTGGATTTTTTGGGCACTCAACTTGATATTCAAGTGCCTCTTCTAGGCTCCCTCCATTATAATGACATCCTTGTTGGTGAGACATGAATCATACGAAGTATATTTATTGGAGAAAATTTTAATTCTAATTAAATGGAAATTTTTTTTTTTGCTTGCTAGTTTTGTAAAAGGTTGATATGAAGTAGGTTTCTATTTATAGTTGCCAAAAAAGTTGATTGCATCAATTTCTATAATTTAGATAAGTTTGGTATAGATTCTTCACTCACAACTTTGTTTGTTGGCAAATTCTCATTCGTGATACGTCACCAATTTTGTGACGGGGATTTTATAAATAATTTTTTTTTGTCACAAAATGGATACAATTTGTGACTTGTCACAAAAGAGACCAACTATTATTTGCTCCAAAATTGAAAGATTTGGATTAATATGAATCAGATTCTTCTATCATGATTTTGTTGGCATCAAAAGACAACTACGGGACATATCATTTATTGTAATCAACAACCATCACACAATTTTATTCTCAAAGAGGTCCAAAAACCTCTTTTGTAAGACCATATTAGTAAAAGACAAATCACAAAAAAATGTGTGAAGTAACGACTTGCTTGTTACTCGTAGTATTTATTTAACTTGTAACAATACTTAGACGAGTTCATATTTTATAATGAAAAAAAAACCTTTATATTAATTGCCATCATCAAACCTCATATTATTAAAATGAAACTAATATTTAAATAATGCCATGGGCTATACATTTCACCGTATTGTTTCTTGAGTCATTTATAAGACAAACTAATAAAACCAATTTGCGTTCAAGTTAGAAAATATGGAGAATATTTTATAGAAATATTATTTATATGAGTAATATAGTAGTTATATAAGGTCCGTTTGATAATTAAGTGTTACTCTTAATTATTATCCTATTTTTTTTAGGGTGTCTCAGTCAATTGTTGTTCATTCTATATTTGAAAGGTTTTCTATGTATAATTTGATCATCAAATGAGATTATTGTCCACTTGCCATTCATTAAGAGATTATTGTCTCACTCTTTTCTTGATTTTTGTGCCAAAATTAAAGGACAACAATTGACGGGGACGGAGGGAAACATGTATGCGTTCAACGTATAAATCAACTTATTTGCTTCAACATTACATGTCTCGTGTTAGAGAAGCGCAAAAGTGACAATTTAACCCTTTAACTTTGTTCAATGGTGAAATTAGGCTCCTTATGTTTGATTTTTAGCAATTAAGCCACCTAACTTTTGCTGAAAGTGAAATTAAACCCCAACCTGTTTAATTGTTGATGAATATTTGACCAAAATTTATTTTATAATCCAATTAATCATATACAAACTCCATTTTTTGTTATAAATTTATAAATTTTAATAAAAAAAATCTCGATAATTTTACAATTGTTAGACAATTCATTATATATGTAGCAATAGTTCATGAAATTTCATCATATTTTTATTTTGTTTATTATAAAAAGATGTAAAATTATTCTTTAGATGAATAACTAATTTCATCTAAATTATTAAAATTGAAATTAGTAATTTTTATGTGTTATTAATTGCATAATATAATTATAAAATGCACTTTTGTTGAGAGCTTATCTAAAAATTAAAATTAGGGTTGAATTTCACTTTTTGTTAAAGTTAAGGGGTTTGATTGCTACAATTGAAACTAAAAGGACCTAATCCCACCATTGTCACGTTCGCGCATTAAAGATAAGGGGTTAAATTATCACATTCGCGCATTAAATTGTGATGCCGTGAAAGTAATAATATTAACAACAAGAGTAGTAAAAGTGTCTCATAATTTTTTGATAAATTTTACATCGTCTTGTTATAATTTTATGATACGTCATATTATAAATGGTAAATGTTTGAGTATACATGTCTTTCCACAATTATATTTCATACAAAATAAAAATTTAAATGGTAAACAGAGTTAGCTTGGATAAGGCCGGACACCAAACCTAATTATATTATATTTTCACATCACATACAACACATAAGATAAACTTAAAACAACATTCACACTCCCTAATGGGGTGAGAAGCCCTTATTTTATGTGACAACCACTAAGTACAATATCATACAACACTTTAGTTATAAGCATATAAGCATATTAGCATATCATTTGGTCTTGCTTCAGAAGGACCATTTTGATTTAAAGCGATAAGACGAGATTTTGTAACCACTTTACAGTTAAATGTAACCACTATTGAAAACAAGTCGCTGTGATTACATTTTATCATAAAGTGGCAGCATAATCCCATTTTATGTTAACGAGTGCCATTTTAACCTTAAGGTTAACGAGTGCCATCACTCCACACAGGCCTATAATAGCCATAACAATAAGCATACTTTGGTTCATTTCCATAATATCGATGATTAACTTGTTTTTTTGGGATTGGTAGTATTTCACGATATTGCATAGCCAAATCGTCTAACTCATTATACCTTTGAGGAGGTGGTATTGGATTTTTGGGTAGACGTTCAAGTACTAATGCTAGGCTCCCTCCATAGTAAGTATGTACTCCCATATTATCACCTCCAAGTTATTTTAAGCTATTGAAATTTTATATTTTTTAAAATGGATGTTTTTTGTTGGCTTGCAGGATTTGTGGTTGTTAAGAAGTAGGTTTCTATTTATAGTTGCAAAAAAAAAAGTTATTTGCATCAATTCCTATTATCTAGATAAGTTTAGAATAAATACCTAACTCACAAGTCACAAGTCATAATTTTATTTGCTTTAAAATTAGAAGATTTAAATTTGTTTGAATCAGATTCTTTCTATCATTATTATTATGATGCCCACATAAAATATATCACCACCACAAAAGTTTATTCTCAAAGAGGATCCAACAAATACAATTGTTTTACAAGACCGTATTAGTATAAGACTGGTAGTATTTATTTAACTTATGATAGTATTTCGACAATTTCATATTTGTAATTTAAGATAAATCTTTTTAGTTATGTCAATTACCATCATCAAATATCACGTTATTAAATGAAATCGAAATTTCAAGAGTTTTTTTGTCAGATAGCACCTAACATTTAGGCCTTTTGTAAATCTGGTACCTAATGTTTTTCTTTTTGCCCAAAAACACCTAACTTTCACCTTTTTTTGTCTTACGACACCAGATTGGCATTTCTGTAAAAAAAAGTCAAACTATCGTCTTGACTTAACGGAAAATGCATAGAAATTCATCCAACATTGATATTGCTAACCCAAGTTCCCTCTAATCTCAATTTATCCCTCTATTTTTCTTCCATTTTAACCCCTTCTCTATTTTCCCTCCATAATAACCTTAATTACATTATCCTATAGTCTTTTTACCTCTTTTGTGGATGAAAGAACTCATCCTATTACAAAATTGATAATAGAATGATTAAAAAAAAGCGCAATACATAAACAATGAATTTGCTACCAAAATTTCATTTTTAATTAGGATTATAGTAGTTATTAAATTAGGGTTAATAAGACCAAATAGATAACTGAAATATTAGGGATTCTTACAAAATTAATTAAAAAGATAACGCCTTTGATTAAAAAATTAGATTTTTAATAAATAATACTTCGTATTAAAGAGAGATAGGAATACCTTATTGATCATGCAAGTATAAAGAAGAAATAGTTTGTAATTTATTAGTATCAGCTAATGGATGAAGGTTAGAAATTGATGAAGTTACAAAACTGAGTAAGAGAGTGAAGAGGATGAAGTATTAACAAGTGAACAATTCATATAAGCATTTTCCGTTATGTCGAGACGGAATTTTGTCTTTTTCTACGGAAATGCCAATTTGGTGCCATAAGACAAAAATAGATAAATGTTAGGTGTTTTTGAGCAAAAAAATAAACATTAGGTACCAGATTTACAAAAGGCCTAAATATTAGGTGTTATCTAACAAAAAAACCAAATTTCAATAATGAAAAAAAATATTTAAGAATATAAGGTCCACGCATAAAAAATGTAGTGTTAGACTTTGTTTGGTAAAACTAACTGAAAATATAACTGAAACTTAAAAACACAGTTGAAACCTGAAAAGACAGTTGAAACTTAAATAGGTAGCTGGAAATTAAGAGCCGATAAAGTAATTGATTTTTATTTAACTGTTTGGAAAATTAGCTTAAAAGGTAGCTTATATATGGTCAAATGACGTAAAACAACATGATTTATTATTGTTATTATTATTTATGTTGAGGGGTAAATAAGGTAGAGAAAATAAAATCAGGTATCTGAAATTTCAAGTACTATCCTAGGTAACATTTTATTTCAGGTAACTTATTTGCTACAAAATGCTACTTGCCAAATACTCCCAGGAAAATAAGGTGCTGACATTTTTAGCAAAAATTCTACCTTGGTGAAAAAAGTATAACAATAGCACACCAATACTATTTTTATGATATGCCCAGCTTATTGACTCATTGTTTCTTCTAGATCACAATTGTAGTGGCTCAATCAATATATATATATATATATAAACGACGAGAATATTTTTGTACAATGAATTATTATAACCGAATGAAAATTGCCGAGTCACTTTGTAAAGTTATCAAACTCCTTCACAAAGTTACCGGCGAGCTTTATAAACGACCTCGGAAACTTTGCTAAGATATTTAACTCATTCACAAAGTAACCCGACTAACTTTGTAAGGCACTCTAATAACATTGTAAGGCACTCTAATAACATTGTAAATGAGCTTAGTAACTTTGCAAAAAAAACTCAATAAAAATAATCTGGTTCTATAATCGCAATCGGTATAAGACCCATAAACTGCAACAACATATCTAAGAGTAGAGCATGCAAGTCTGACCCGACCCGACCCGACCCCGAGCAAACCCAACTAGGGGTGGGCAAAATCCGGTCCGAACCGGAAAAATGGACCGGTCCGGACCGGAATCGACTGGACCGGAACCGGGAAAAAAAATCCGGTCCGGTCTCCGGTCCGTTGTTTTTTAAGATTCCGTTTTCCGGTCCGGTCCGGTCTCGAACCGGTATTTTCCGGTCCGGACCGGATTGGACCAGAAAGACCGGAATTATTATTATTTGATTTTTTTTCTATAAATTTTATTTTATTCCGGTCTAACCGGTCCGATCCGGTCCATTGGACCGGAATTAGAAAAAAGTGGGCATGTAGTATAAATTCCGGTCCAACCGGTCCGGTCCGGTCATGGACCGGAATTTTTCCGGTCCAGTCGCGGACCCGAATTTTTGTAATCCGGTCCGGTCCTGGTCCCGATTTTTTATCAATTCCGCTTCCGGTCCAAACCGCTTCCGGTCCGGTTTTGGACCGATGCCCACCCCTAAACCCAACCCAACAAAATCCGAGAATGTTGTAACCTAAACCGACTCGATCCGATCCCGAGCAAAGACAACTCAACATAATCCAAGAATGTTGTAACCTAAACCGACTCGACCCTTCTCGGTGACGACCCGTAACCCGATGCCACCCTATGATCAGTGACCGGAACGCGAGAATTATTAAGCTTAATATTTACATATAAAAATTAAAAGTGATTTGGTGTTTAGTTTGATATGTTTGACTTAATAATAAAGTAATTAAATCAAATATTGGTTGAAAAGTAAACTTGGTGATAAAAAATTGAACTAATACGATAAAGTACTTAGACTCAATAATGACTTGACCCAAACCCAGTACATCATTTGACTCGAAATGACTAGCGATCCTACCCGATCCTGACTCGACCCGAGAGAGTAGGCTGATCTAATATTTCCCGACCAGACGTGACTAGATCCAACTTCGTCCAAACTTACCCGATTACCACTTCTAGCTATGAGTAGGTTAGGAGGCCGCCGCCCGGATAGCCCATTATGTTTTCTTAAGAACGGTAACCCAAAGTATGGTAATCGTAAATAAACCAAATCTTTAGATTTGTTAAACCGATTAATTGCAGTTCATAGATTACAACTGGTGGTGTAATTCTGAAAGCATTTTTAAAATAATGCTAAAAAAATAAGTATTTTCCGTTTTGGGCCGGGTTCAAAACTATTTATCAAAATGGTGTCCACGAAAGCTCGAGTTTTCAAAACCTGAAACACGGAACAAACACGCCATTGGGAATGACGTGTCTTTATTTTATTTTTGTTTAAAAAAAAATATTGTTCAGAGATACGCCATTGGGAAAACCCGCCATTCTCTATGGTGTGGTTGCTTTTAGATCATTTTTGTAAGTTTGCATTTTCCTGCTCACTAGAAACACGCCATTGCCAATGGCGTGTTTCCTTCATGTTTTTGCTTTGCAGAACCTACGTGAACACCATTTTGATAACTAGTTTTAAACCCGACCCAAAACAACAAATACTTATTTTTTTAGCATTATTTTAAAAATGCTTTATGTAATTCTGATTTCTGATCAAGCTTTATAGTACAGTTTCCGAGTTTTGTTTGAAAGATTACAAGCTTTCCTGAAAAGTTGATGAGGTTATCTACTAAAACATTAAAAAAATAAACTACAAAATTTACAAAAAATATACATAAGCTCAGTTTGTTTTAAGTAGGTTGAGCAATGATTTTGTACAACTGAGGTATAATTTTGTTTGTGGATAAATTTATGGTTATGCTCATTCATGAACATAATTTTCTCAATCATGGACATGAATGACCATTTTATCCCTTTCATTTCAACACTACGCTTTTCAATTTAACCTTAACCTAATCTTTTTCCTCTTTAATTTACTCCAACTCTCCACCACCGCCCGCAACCACCACCACCCATCGCCACTCCTAGGGGTGAACAAAAAGTGGTCCGGACCGATAAACCGGACCGACCCAGACCGGCCGGTCCGATCCGGTCCAGACCGGGAACATACCGGTCCGGTCTCCGGGTCCCAAAAAATATGGTGACCGGTCTCTGGTCCGGTCCAGTCCGGTCCATACTTAAAAAAATTTCAATTTTCCCTTTAAAAGAAGGACCGGTCCGGTCCAAACCCGGAAAAAACCGGACCTTAAGGGTTCCGGTCCGGTCCCCCTCTTAACCGGTCCGGTCTCCGGTCTTGGAATATGTGGTTATCCGGTCCGCGGGTTTATCCGGTCCGGTCCGGTTCTGGACCGGTGAACACCCCTAGCCACTCTCCTAATCCACAACCACACTCACCCACTGATTCGCTGGCCAGAATCGCCGGAAACAATCTCAAACTCATCGCCACTTATCCAGTTGCACTCATCTCTCAGACTCGCCAAAAACGACCTGCCCCTGCCCCTGCCCCTCCGTACCACCACGCTCATGTTTGACCGCAGCACCAGCCGCACTAAACACCACCAACCGCGCCTGACCGCACCACCAGACGTGCCTCTTGGATCCCTACAATTAACGACAGAAATAAGATCATTGAGATGTTAAACATGGATACATTTAAAATCATAAATAAGATCATTGAGATGATAAACATGGATACAGTGACAAACAAGGCCACAACCATGAAAATCTTCTAAGCATTACTATGGGTTTTGTTAAGCATCGCTTTATGCTTACGCTCACATTTAAAGCATGTTTAAATACTCAATACTGTCAATTTCAGGCAAAGTTATGATTGCGTTGCTTACAATGAATGATTCACAAAAGTAATTGATTGATCGACAAGAGAGCTACGGTCCATAATTGATTAATCTTAAGAGATTTGATTAATTTGAGAGGAAGAATTAGAGAGTGTTTATTTATTTGGTTTTTGGGGGAAGAGTAGAGTATGCAAAGTAAATGACAAAATGTTCATGAATGAGTAATTATGTTAATTGATCCATACCTTTTTTTTGGTACAAATTATTCTTCAGTGCGTTTTGGCTTTGCAACAAGGTGCAACATTTGGGCTTGTTATGCTGGATATGGGCTACTCCGTGTGTTTTACAATTTCCATAACTTTGTTTACATTTTTTTTTTGTTGACCAGGAGTATTCCCTACCGACAACTGGGACAATTTCCTTCGGGGTACTGAAGGCAACTTAATGGGTAGACCCCTCCCAGGTTTGGCTTTTTCATTCGCAATAGTCAGGAGTTGAGCCTCTGACCGCTTGTTTAAGAGGTGAGAGCCTTTACCACTCACACCAGCCACATAAGTACACGCCTCTTAAAATGAGAGAGTTTTATATTAAAAAAAACTTCATAAAATAAAACCGAAGATAAGATCCTATAGTACATCGATTAAGCAAAAGTTATATTAAAATAATGGTTTAACATGCATATTATGATTGTTCAGGTGTGAAAATTGAGTACATAGGCGTGTACGCTATGCCTACAATCTCCTAACTACTAAAAGAATAAGTTTATTTAAAGTTTTCCCTTCAAAATCACTCATAATTCATTAAGGAAACAATGAAATAATGACAATTACATTTTTCCATTTTAAGAAGGAAACAATAAATTTTTTTGAATTTTACCATGGACAAAAGGGCAAACACTAACTTTGTAAATTAAAAAGAAATAAGAAGCTAAATAATATCTTAATAAATAAATTAGTAGGGACACAATTTCTAAAAATATGAAATAAATTTTAGAAAATTGGAGGAGCATAAAACAAATTCGTAAGTATTTTATTTAAATAACTAGTTTTAAACTCGTGCAAAAAATGCACGGAACGGGTCGCAATAACATGAGTTTTTATTGAATACATGAGCATATAAATAAGGGTTATTAAATGTTTAACATTGTGAAAATTTAAATAAGTCAATAATCACCGGTAATTCGACGTATGTATAGTTTAAGCTACTAATCTCTACAGATCTCTTATGAATAAATCACACTACGATTTCTTAGGAATAAACGATACTTCTCTAAGTTTTTAATATCTTATGGTTTCACTTTCAAGTCTCATGCATCGGGTTATTTATATTTTTTATTTTTGTTTTCTAATGTAAAAATCCAAATCTTTGAATTTAATGTCTATTTTACAGTTTTTTTTTCATTTAGTTGATTTCCTTCATTTTTCGTGATAATAAAGAAAATTATTATATAATGTGTGTAGTATATTTAATTCTAAGTTAGATTTATATACCTTAACCAAAAAAAATAGTAAGCAGTTAAATTTATACATGGCAAATTGAATAGGTAAAAACAAAATAAAAAAATCTGATGCAATTGTTTATGGGACCACCTCTAGAAAATATAAAAGTAATTTTCTTTTTCCTTAAATCAATGAGCCAATAAGATTGCTTTAAATGTTATTTCTTTTATATAATGAAGATGTTATGACCCTTAAATTCTAAAAGTTTAATCAAAACTACTAGTTTTAGCCCGTGCAAGATTGCACGGGAGTGTTATTCAAAACTGTAATAAACTATATTTAACTAAATAGATATGTTATTTATATAAAGTTTGACAATGAAGTATTAGATTGATCAGTTGTTACATTTACGTTAAAAAAAAAATACTACATTCATATGGTATTCATTTTCAGTTTTAGTTATGTGTTAAAACTTTTGGCTTAAAATAAACATGAGCATATGTTATTTCAAAAAATTGGAATTTTTAATTATTTTACTATTTTATATTAGTTTTAATTGCGTTAAACTTTTATTTATTTATAAAAATGTACCTAATTTCGGGTCGAGTCATGGGTCGCGCATGTCTTGATCTAAATGTTCGGGTTATTATCAGGTCATATTTGCCTCAATCCGCTTCTTCACATGGGTTGGTCCTTGACCCGGCCTGGTGTCCACCTCTAGCTATAAGTTGCACACACTTTACTACCTTGTAGGTACCCTATTTACTCGCCTTATCATATCAAACCCTCAACCCATATACACATATCAAACCCAAGTAAAATATGTGCAGCATGAGTTTTAAAACCGTGGACTCATATACACATACCAAACCCTCATCAAATTTCCCCAACCCCAAATATAAACCACAAAATTGTAAAACGCCTCCTCTCTCTCGACCGATTCTCTGCCGCCTTTCATTCACTCCTCCTTGTTAGCATCCCCAAATGAACAAACACATGTTTCAATCTAAGTTGATTATTTCAATCTCAATCCAATACCACCATTATGCTTAAATGTCTTCATTTTAGCCTGTAAAAATTACAGTAGTGGCCGGTCTACAAAATTAGTTTATGGTTTCTAATGAATTTAATTTACTTTTGGGTTACGGTATGACAATTAATAGATTTGTACGTCTAATTAGGAATTAACAGATTTATCTTTTATATTTTCTTAAGTTTTTTTAAAGTTTTTTTCTTCCTTGAGATTTTTCTTTTTCGTCATATAAAAGTCCGCTTTTTTGGGTTTATGTTTTATTTTTTGGGTGAATAAATTATGTTTATACGGAGTATTTATTTGTGTTTCTGACGCACAACATTACCACCTCGAAATTTTGGTCCTATTTTATTTACATAAATTGAAACTAATAGCCGTTTTTTTTATATTTTAATAACCAAATTAAATAAGATCATTTAAATGATGTGTTTTTTTGGATATTTGATTTCTTCATCATAAAAAATTTATTTCTATAAATATTAAGTTTAAATCAGACATTTTAGATCCATGTTGTACTCTTTGTTTTCTTTTGAATTCCACAGGGAAAGACATCTTGTTATTATTTTCTCATAAAATTTATATTATAGTTATCTAGAACAAATATTAATTTATCTATAACACAATTTTTTTTTAATATAATTACAAAACATATGGTAATATTATAAAATATTTAAGAATAAAAAAATATATAAATGACCAACTTAAAACTGACAAATACGAAATAATAACTGTGAATAAAGTAGTAAAACTAAATTATGTTTTGGTGTTTCAAAGAATGGCCCACCCAATCAAATGAAAAAATTGTTGATTGATGATGTGCCTTAAGGAGAATGCAGGAAATATTTGTGTTTTAATAGAAAGAGGATTATATAATTTTATTGTACCATTCATACTGCATCATACTGTATAATGATCCAAAATGTTGGATTTTTTTAAATTTTAATTGTACCAATTCTACTGTATAATGTTCCAAAATGTTGTATTTTCTAAAAATTTTGTATGAAAGCGTATGGTCACATTAGTATCCATTTAATGAATTGCCGTAATCCTCTCACGCTTAAAGTTAAATAAATTTTCGTCGATTAAAAAAATCTTACCAGGCTTTAAGTTAATTAAATCACGTCAATTTAAAAATTTGTAATTAAATAACGTAATTACTCTTTCATGAACACAATTTACTTTTTCATGAACTTTTTTCCATAATTTTTCCATTGCATACCCTTAGTCTAAAAAAACAAGAAAACTCTTTCTCTCTTCCTCTTTTCTTCTCTTCTAAAAATTAAACCTAATCTTACCAAATTCACCAAATCTAAACTTCAAATCATACATTAAACAATTAAATATCTAATTTCATCAATAATACATCAATTTTTTTTTACTAAAATTAACCATCTATTTACAAATTCAATTGGGCAAATTTTACAATTAGGGTTCTATAGAGAAGAGGTGGTTTGGGGAGGCTGTGGTGGGGCCATCTGGTCATCGGGATGGGAGGTCGGTGAGGGGTACACCGACGGTTAGACAAAAGGGTTAACTTCATACGTCTTCGTCAGAGGGGTTAGATGCGAAATGGGCAAATGTGGGTGGTGGTCAGGCTGAATGGGAGAGGTGGGGAATTTGGGGTGGGGACGACGACGGTTAGACAGAGGGGTGGGGAGGTGGGTTGGACTAGGCGGGTTTAGGAGGCGAGTTGGACTAGGTGGGTTTGGCATGCGATGGAGTGGAGGAAAGGGTGGGGCAGTGGTGGTGACGCGGTGGACCAGGTGTGGTGGTTGGGCGATGGACCAGAGGTGGTGGTCGAGCGGTGGCAGTAGGGTGGTGTTTGTGAGGTAGATGGAGGAAGTTGAAAGAGAGATCAAACTTGAGAAATATGGTGTTAAAATGAGAAGGGTAAGATGGTCTATTTTGTCCATGAATGAGTAAAACGTGTCCATGAAAGAGCACTTTTGACCATTTTACCCTCTTCATTTCTCCCCCTCCCTACTCCTATTGTACTGCATAAAAAAAATAAACCACAAGAAATACGTAGCACACTAAACCAGCCAGACCACCACCGCCACCATCAGCCACCACCCCACCCAGGGTCACCCACGATCCCACCACCAGCACCCACCGACGCCCCCTACGGCCCTACCCTCACCGGCAAGCCTTTCACGTGTCGCGATTCACCAACTGCCATCCTCCTCCATGTGCCACCCATCAACCAGTAGTTGAAAAAGTTGGTTAATTTGAAACCCTAAATCCTAATTAAAGTAAAAGGATAAAAAAAACATAAGACAAACAACATTACTTCAGAATCAATTTGCAATAAAAGAATCATTAACTTGTTTTCGATTCAAATCATCATTTACCATTGATAAATTTTGGTTACTTTGAGTAGTTGTAGCCACTTGTAGGGCTATGAATTGAAGGAATTGGATTTTGAGATTTTTTTTGTTAGGGGTATGAAAATGGAAGGTTTTGCGTAAAAAGTACTAAGATGAGTAAAATATGTACTGCGAAAATAAACTCCGTATAAAATATCAAATTTGAAAAACTTAATAAATTCAAGATTAAGGATGAGTAAGATAGAAATGACTAAGATAAAAATACTCCAGAAATTGAGTACAAAGTTCAACAAAAAAGAATGTTGTGTAATTGTGGTGGGTCCCACTTGGGAAAAAATAGAAAGTGGAGGATAGAGTGATCATGTGACTTTATGAGGATGCATGAAAAACTTGAGTTTTAATAGAAGAAGGATTAGTCAATTATATGAATACCAAAATATCAATTGTTCTCTTTTTTATCTTTACATTTTTATCTATTAGACTAATAACATGTTTTAATATACAACATAAAATTTCTCTCAATATTATTTATATCTAAAAACCGCGAATCCGCGTGGTATCTATACTAGTTTCCATTAATGAATATGTGTTCACCCGCTTTTGCTATGCTCTTCCTAACTTCATTTCTTGTAATAAATGAACGTATCTGCGAGGTATGATATGAGATAACTTCTCTTTAAACCCGCAAAATAAATTTAACGACAAATAGTTTACGATTGATACACTTAGTAAATGTATTCTATACTCCGTACTACCTCCGCCGATATTTTTTTTGATAAAGTGTTTAGGACAACAAACCCTAAACAAATTTACCGCGTAAGTTAACGAAATTTAACACTCTACCACCACATTCCGCGAAACTTTTTCCAAATCTATTTTTTTTGTTTACATTTAAATCAACCTTCTCTTATATTCACACCAACATTAAATATTCTAGTTAAAATCATCAAACATCAAACATCAAACATTTTTTTCTTCTTACCCAAAAAAATAAAAATAAAAATAAAAATACTAGTCCAAAATATATTAACAATTTAACATCAACATAACACTAGAACAAACAAAATGAACAGTGTGTATTGCAAAAACTTCTAACTTTTGATCCCTTTTTCGCCTTCAAATTCAACCATCAATAACCGAAATCATTCGTAATCTTCAAGGACTTTAACCTAACATTCTTCAATCTTTTGTGTTCTTCAACTTCTCGATTTTACAGAGAAACGTCGATTTTAATCTCAACTTCGAATCTGAAGCGCTTCATGTTATTCAGGTAATCCGATCCTTTTTTTATGTAATTTTTTATAGCATTGATGTTCAATCAATCGATGTTTTGTAGTTCATGACATCTGCAATTTTTCTGATTTTTTTTGAGTTGTTTTTTGTTATATGAAGTAATTTGAAGCGCTTAATTGTCGAAAATGCTGAGAGTTGAGTTGAATTTGATTGATTGATTGAGTGATTAATTGATTTCAGTGTAAAAGGAGTTTGATTCGAGTGCGAAATGGAGAGTTTACAGCAATTGGAGGCGTTGTGTGAGAGGCTGTATAATTCACAGGATTCGGCGGAGAGAGCTCATGCTGAGAACACTTTGAGATGTTTCTCGATGAATACGGAGTATATTCCGCAATGCCAGTACATTTTGGATAATGCATTGACGCCTTATGCATTGATGCTCGCGAGTTCTAGCTTGTTGAAGCAAGTTACTGAGCATTCGCTGCCTTTGCAGCTTCGCCTTGATATTAGTAATCATTTGCTCTTTTACCTCGGCGTTTTATTTTATGCATGAATGTTTGTTGAAATTGATGAATGAATGTATGTTATACATTTTATATAATGCATTGGCTTGTTGACATTGATGAATGATTAATGAATGAAGGCTATGTATAGGCGTATAGCTTGCTTACATAGTTTGCGTTTGATGACGAGCATCTGAGCTGCTCTTTGGGACGACTTAAGGTTTTTTAGTAGTCTAGGGACTGATTTGTGTGAATTGCAAAGTTTTTTTGTTGCTGATTTGTGCATATCATTTGGGCATGAGTGGGCAGTGGGCTACTTAGGATGTGTAGAAGTTGAGGGAGCGATTGAGCTTAAAATTTCATCGGCGATTGGTAGTAGTTTCTTGTATAACGAACTTATGACCTATGTTGCTCAGAGTCGTTTAGAAGTATCCGACACGGGTGCGTGTCCAAGTGTCGGACTCTGCCATTTTTACGAAAATATGCTTATTTTGGCTTAAATTGAGGTGTCGAAGTGTCAAACCCTTGACTGAGTGTCGAGTGTCGGACACTGGTACGTGGGGTCGTTGAGGAATTAGAAGAGTCGGAGTAACATAGCTTATAGCAAATAAGGCCTAGTTGCACTTTTCTTCGGCGCTGATTCAGTAAGCACTACACGTCATCGTATGGCCTTCCTCTATTCACTCACCGCCAATTACTCCCAACATTTTGGAAGGTCGTAGTACGTTTCACATGGGCTTGGTTTGTTGCTAGAGGTTCTAAATGTATGGCATAAAATTGTGCATTAGGTGGTCAAGAGAACTGCTATTAGGTTATGGCTTCTACTATTTATGTATATACGAGAATTGAGGTATCGTGAAGCATCTATAGCCAAGTAATCTCATTAATTGATCCATTTTCTAAAATTGGTTGATTCAGGCTCATTTCATCATGTGGCACGAGTTTGTATTGCTAACCTTTTGCTTGCTACTCCCTCCCATCCAAACCAAAGGTTACATGGGAGGGAGCACAAGTTTTAAGAAAAAGTTGAAAAGGGAAGGGTAGTATTGGAATGGAAGTAGGACCACTTGAGTATTTAAAGTTAACTGGGTGGGTGGGGTAATGACATATTGTGTAAATATATATGGTAAATGAGGAGTAGTTGGTCTTATTTGTTACCCAAAAAGGAATGGGTAGTTTGGTTTGGATGGTCCAAATAAGGTAAGTGTAACCTTTGGTTTGGATGGGAGGGAGTATTTGTTAGTAGTTTGTGATAATTAGAAGTGATGCCTAAATTAATTCACGGAGTGTCGTAGGACTTTATTGAATAGCTTAATTGGTTTGTGTAATTAGCCATATTAAATGCTGCTCATGTATTAAGCTCTCAAGACGACCTATATGGTGGTATAAAAAGTACGAAAGGCACCATTTATTAACAAAGAGCTCATATTTGCTACTTTTTGTTTACCTGTTTTTGACGCATTGCTTATCCACTCTCTACTGTATTATTTGAATGTTAGGGAACTACCTTGTAAATTATTTGGCGACTAGAGGGCCTGAACTGCAGCATTTTGTGATCCAATCACTGATTCAGCTGTTGTGCCGACTTACAAAGTTTGGATGGTTTGACGATGATAGATTCAGAGATGTAGTTAAAGAATCCATGAGCTTTCTCAGTCAGGTGAGGGTAGGGCATGCTTATTATTGTTACGCTGTTTCATTTATAATCCACTACCTGGTGTTTGGGCCGCCTATTTAACTATTTTCATTAACGCTGCTACTCCCTCTGGTTACAATCAGTTCTTCTTCCCTGATGATCGTCCGATGGCGTTTTTTGTTTTGTTTTTTGATTGAGCCAAATTGTATCTCTATCTTTTGGTAAAGTTGTTGCTTATTCTAAAGTGTTCCAGAGAGCTCTTCTCTCAAGAAATTACAGAGATAAGTTTGTTGTGGAATTCCATGTAGCAGCTAATTTTGTTCCCTGTCTGTGAACATGTAGGCAACTCCACAACACTACGCTATTGGGTTAAAGATATTAAATCAGCTTGTCGCTGAAATGAATCAGGTTTGTGTTTTACTACCATGTAAATGTTTCTAAGGTGTTCTCCATACACTACTATTGTGATAGCAGGAGCGTAAATGCTGATGTATGTTCAATTTTTTGGATTGAAAAGTGGGAGTTTAGGATGTAGGTTTTCCGTGTTCATACTTCATACATCTGATGACTTGTACAAATTAGCAGTCCTTGAGAAACTAGTGCACATGGTGTGCCTGAGAAAGTCTGGCAAAGGGAAATGATTAGATGCGGTTTATTTGAAGCAACAACCTTGTTTATTTAAGTTTTTGACCAAACAATGATCTTGCGAAGGTAGTGAAGAATTTGTTCATAGTGTTTGATTCTGTCAGCTGTCACCTCCTCTTTCTTTTACGGTGTATATGCTATATTCAAAGGGGATGTATAAAGTTGAGGATGTTGTTGCCTTCAATAGTAAGGTATATAATTGTTGACATTACGGTGAAGTATTTCTGGACTTACGCCTCAATAGCTGCCTGAGGGAATGAAACGTCAAGACATGTATCAATCTACTTAAAACTACTTCAAATAAAGCTTCGTGTAAATTGTAGGCTGAAGCAAACAGCGTGGTGTCATATTTAAAGGTCTTTATTTGTGTGGGAGATTAATTGTGGAATTTGTTGAGATATGGACTGTTTATCATGTCATTGTCGGAGTTATTCAGTTCAACACTTCAACCTTTGCTAACTGTGAGAAATGTAATCAACTTTTGTTGAACCTTCTTTGTTATCATTACTCTACTTGATTGACATTTTGATTACTTTTATCTGCTTTCTAATATCATTGTACTTGTAACTTCTTTTACTAGGCTCATTCAGGATTGCCTTCAACTCTTCATCGAAGGGTGGTTTGTGCCTTCAGGGACCAGTCGCTGTTCCAAATCTTCCAAATATCTCTGACATCTTTGCAGCAACTTAAAAGTGACGGTAATGTGTCAGATAATTTTCTGGTATCACCTCCAATTTATGACAATTCTGATGGAAGTAATAGAAAGTTTGCAACTTCTGAAATTAATCTAACAACTATAAATGATCCAACATTTGCCTCTGGATTCACATTAATATCCCATAGCTCTCAGGCGTCAGAATCTTTGCCACCAAGTATGGCGTGACATAAAAAAATCAGTAATCAGTGCATTAGGTTTAGTAGTTTACATTTTGTAGTCGTCAGCTTTGTAAGCGATTCACCCTTCCTTTATTTCGCTTCTGAGTTTCCTTTTTGTAAAAGGAATTCATAGTATATGTATATAGATGATAACTCGAGAATAGTACAAGTATTCTATAAACCTACAAAAGGAAACTGTGATGGCTCCTCTACACCCCATGAAAAATCTAGAATTACATTTAGCTAATTAGAATTTCCTCAAGACATTCCCGTTTTCGCATAATACATCTTCACACGTGTAATGAATCATGTGAACTATTTGATAAATAATTCAATATTTCTAGCCTGGTCAGAGACTTTATTAGAACTACGATCTGTTAAAAACTCCTGAAAAGCAGTTGAGAATCAAACTCTTATTGCTTTATAGCAAAGCACACCACGACTGGCCAAAGGAAACCCTCTCTTACACAAATTATCCAAAGTTCTTGAGGACAGCAGCCGAGTCCCCAACTGTATCATACCAATTTTTCTACATATGTTTATTTGTAATTTGACATCAACTTATCTGTTGAAATTCAAAACTATTTGTCACGGCCTATTAAGTTGAGACCTATGTAGTATGTAGTATGTACACAATTACTGAGAACCAAGGAAGATACATTAGAATATTTATCAGGACATCAATATCGCTTAATTCCCCAACGTCAAAGGGTTAAAGTCCGAAAAAGGCTAATTTAGTATGCGTAGGAAAGCTTGACTTTCAAAGGAATGGAAGTAGAAGTCAATAATTTACTTTCATTGGTAATAAAATATTGTGTTTAAATGCCACGCCGTGTTTGGAGTACCAGAGTTTTTGTCTGTGACGAGATATGATTAATTATTGTGACACGGAGGCAAACATCTATTAGTTTTATTAGAATGGAAAGGTTTGGTTCTTCTAGAAGATCGAACAAGTGGATTCCTGTCACTAAATATTACGAGTAGTTTTCTAAAGGATGCCTTATTTTATATATATTGATCATGCAGTGACAAGCAAGTTACAAGACTTGGCACTTTCACTTGCGTTGAGATGTTTATCCTTTGATTTTGTTGGTACAACAATTGATGAGAGCTCAGATGAGTTTGGTGCTGTACAGGTGAGATTACCTTCTGTTAACAGATATGATGTCACATATTGTTGGACATTTGGCAAAGTTGATGGCCATCTTATTTTACCTTTCATGTTTACGATATGCTTTGTATTGTGGCAGGTGTCTTCGTCTTGGAAATCTGCTCTTGAAGACCCTTCGACACTGCAGATATTTTTTGACTACTATGCAATCACGCAGCCCCCAATCTCAAAGGAGGTGAATATTTTTTTCCGTTGTGCTATGAACTGATGGCCGTTGTCTTTAGACTGCTCTCATATGCCGTTACTGTCAGCTGAAGTGTTTTCCTTTGGCCGATAGGATGTTCTCCTCCTAGAGAAAGCAATGAATTTATCATTCAACATGTCTTTTTATGCTTGTTGTCAGGCTCTTGAATGCTTGGTGCGCTTGGCATCCGTGAGGCGATCAATTTTCCCCACTGACACTGCACGCTCTAAATATTTATCCCATTTAATGACTGGAACCAAAGAAATACTACAAAGTGGACAAGGTATGTGAGCTAGTGGTTACTCCTTAATTTGATCAAGAATCATACTCTCGGTCTCGTTGTCATGCTTGCGTCATGGTTCAATAACGCTAATTAATTGAATGTTACACTACCCACCATGCACCACGTGTTAACTTTTTATTTATTTCTTATGTCTTATGAAACCCCCCTTGTGTCTAATGAAATTATTTTAATCTGTCTATTTTTATTTTTGTCGTTTTCTTCCATAGTTTTATAGAATCAGTTTTTGGTCTGCATGTTTCCTTTGACAAGTAATAGTTTATGTTAGCAGACCCAAAAATCTTTTGGGTTCTTGAAGCTTTCTTTGTAACTTTTCAATTTGAGTCTAACGTTTGGCTTCTGTCACTTGAAATAGGCCTTGCTGAGCACGACAACTATCACGAGTTTTGCCGCCTTCTTGGCCGTTTTAGAGTGAATTATCAGGTAAGAAAAGAATCATTCTGATCTTTTCTTGTGTGTGTGTGTGTGATGTTTTGAGGTCCTTTGTTTTGCTCGGATTGGCTTTGCTACTTCTCAACAGGTATGGGTAGATGCACTTGAATTTTTTATCTATAATAATCAGCGATGATGAGTATGCTACCTTAGATGTGTAAATTACCAGAGAGGCTTGATTAAAGATTGGGATGGCTAGGTAGAATGGAAGAAGGTAGGAGTTGCATCTATCAAAGATACTATTGAAAGAAATAGATTTGTTTGGCCACTTGAGCGGTAGATTGAGTGACATACAGGAATACGGGATGGTTAGAAGGGTGAGAAAATGGAGTGTGAGTGGAAACAGAAGATCCAATAAGACTTGAATAGATGATTGAGTGAGACATGTCGAAAAAAATATTTGGCTTCACTCTTCAGCAAGAAGCTGGGGGCACACACATAAATAATTTAGAAAGGGATTAAATCCAGAATTAATATTGAACCCTTGATTCGAAATTATGAAGCTGAATTCATGATCACTTATTAAAAAAAAATTAGAACTATGATTCCCAAACAAAATCTATTGAATCCATGAATTTCAAATAAGGAATTTGAATACAAATACACTCTTTGGAGAACATAAGAAATTCAAATAGGCTAGGATGTGAACTTTGGACATGTCAATTCATTTTCTTCATGTAAACCATTTTTAGTGTTCTCTCTTCAAAATAATAGTGTAATCAAATAAAAGTGCAAAATTCCGCAGTAATTAGTCCACATCAATCCACAGTAATCATGCAAAAGCAATTTCATCTCCAACATTTAGCACTTCTTGAAACGCAACCTCTAGGCAGTGCTCAACTCCAAATGCATCTTGAACCAAAAGTTAAATTGCAAAAAAGTGCTCAACCCTCTTCTATTTTTTGCCATCTCTTCTTTCTCGACTTTCCCTCTTCGTTTTTCCTCATTGTAGCTTTCTTTCCTTATGATGCTTACTATTAGTCATCCCCAAATCAGGCCAAGTATTTGTTAATGTTTGTGGCTTATGTGTGGCTAGTTCCTTTGTGTGTGATGCCTAGTGACTGACTTCGATGAACTGATGTCTGGATCATTCAATTTTTGCATTGCAGTTACAAGAGCTTGTGAGTGTGGAAGGTTATAGTGACTGGATACAGCTTGTGGCACAGTTTACATCTAAATCTTTGCAATCTTGGCAGGTTGATTTCTGTAATCCTAGCAGGTTGATTTCTTTGATTGTGATGCTTATTTTACCTTTGTGCATTGTCAAAATCATCTGACTGAAATATTATTCCGTTTATCTTTTTACTCTCAAACTAAAGGCCAAATGTGCGTTGTTAATGATTGTGGCTTTTTTTGTGATATAAACTATGCTAATTGATTCCTCCACACCAATATTAGGCTCATGTAAGTCCGACAATTTGTATATGTATATAAACATCAAGATACAATGTCTGTTCATTTGTCCATCCGTAAGTTTCTAGAACACGTTTTGCTCCTGTTCAACACTAATTGATATGGTCTCCTTTGGCCGTGTTTGTATTTTTTAATGTTGTTTTTAGTTTGATATATTTTGGCTTGTTAAAAGCTGTTTTCTTCCTTTCATTTTTGGGGTGGTCGGTCTACAGTGGGCCAGCAGCAGCGTATACTACCTTTTAGGTCTATGGTCAAGGTTGGTGGCATCTGTACCATATTTGAAGGGTGATGCACCGAGTTTGCTTGATGAGTTTGTGCCTAAGATTACTGAGGGCTTTATCACGTCCAGATTTGACTCTGTCCAGGTCAGGCTTAACTTTGTGCCTTCTCGTTTTATTCATTTTGAAATCTGAGTAACAAATTTTAGCATGTTATTCCCTCCTTTTAGGCTGCTCTTCCGGATGACCTTTCCGAAAATCCTCTCGACAATGTTGAACATCTTCAGGACCAGCTTGATTGTTTTCCTCATCTTTGCAGATTTCAGGTTGAGGTTTTTCTTTTGTTTTGATCAATTGTTCTCTGTATTTTGCATTGTTTATTTAGCTTGCAAAGGGGGTGATGTCTTCAGCAGTTCACCGTGTAAATATTAGATTCTTAAACTATGTTCACTTTTGTTTTATTTGTTTGCAGTATGAAAGCAGCAGTCTCTACATTATAAAAGTTGTAGAGCCTATTCTGCAAAGCTATACGGTATTATCTCATTGTGGGTTTCCTAGCTATCCGTGTTTAATATTTGCAGGGGTTTTATAGAAGTTTTTATACGGTTGGTGATGCTGTTTCAGGAAAGAGCGCAGTTGCCGAATAACGATGGCATGGAACTGTCCATAATCGAAGCCAAACTTACCTGGATTGTTCATATGATAGCTGCTATTCTTAAGATCAGGCAGTGTACTAGCATCAGGTAGAATCCTTTTACTCGTGCTTTACTATATTTGTGAACATGGGGAGTCTTTGCTCTGTCCTGTTCTTTAAGTTTTCTATCTTTTTTTCTTTATTGCAGTGCAGAGTCACAAGAGGTCATAGATGCTGAACTTTCAGCCCGTGTTTTACAGTTAATCAAGGTTACAGATAGTGGATTGCACATCCAGGTATCCGTTTACTCCGGCTTCACATATTTTACATTTCATTACTACTATTTAGGCTATGTTCTTTTCGACTGAATTTGTCTGAACTTAATGGAGCTGAACTGAACTGAACTTAATAGAACTGAACTGAACTTAATGGAGCTGAACTGAACTGAACTGAACTTAATGGAGCTGAACTGAACTGAATTGAACTGAAATAATAAAAAGATAACAATATTATTATTATTATTACTATTGATCATTAGTAATAATAATATTATATTAATATAATCTAATAATAATAATCAAATAAGATATAAAAAAAATGTTATAGTAATATAATAAAAAAATATAATATTAATATGAATGATAACATTATTAATTATAGTAATAAATAAATAAAATAGAGTAACTAAAAAATAAATATGATAAGTATAATATAATAATATAATAATATAAACAATAATATAAAATATAATTTATAATTTATAATTTATAATTTATAATTTATAATAATAATAATAATAATAATAATAATAATAATTAATATTATAATAATATAAATCATTATTAATAATAATATTATATTAATATTATTTAATAATAATCTAATCAGATGTATATAAAAATAAAACAATAATATAAGAATAAATATTATAATAATAAAATACTAATATGAATGATAACATTATTAATAAAAATATAATATAGTAATAAATATATTAACAATAGTAACTAAAAAAAATATAAAAAATATAAATAGTAATAAAGTAAATATAATTAATAATAATAATAATAGGTCTAATAATAATATATTAATACATTATAATAATAATAATAATTATTATTACTATTATTAATAATAATAATAATAATAATAATAAATATTTTTCTAATAATATTCGTAATAATGAATATATCAATAAAATATAAAATATAATATTAATAAATATTAATAATACTAGTATTTCCATTAATCGTAATAATATAAGAATAAATAAATATATTAAACATAAATATAATAATATAAAGAATAATTATAACGGTGATATAATAGTAATAGAATAATTTTTTAAATATATAAATATAATAATAATAAAAATATTAAATGAATTAACGTAATAATAACAATGATAAGAATAATAATCATAATAATGTTGAAATAAAAGTAATCTGAACTGAATTGAACTGAACTGAACTGAACTTAATAGAGCTGAGCTGAACTGAACTGAACTTAATGAAGCTGAACTGAACTTATAGGAACTGAAATTAAGTCCAAAAGAACAGGGCCTTAGATGTGAAACTTTAGAAGTTATTAATGAAGCAATCAAAGTGTATTAGAGGTATACCAAAGAAGTGTATATGTCGAAGCTCATAAGCGAGTGGCTGTAGTGATCTTGTAATTGGTAGTAAGAGTAAGGCTGAGTATGTCCGCCTCTCTACCTCGCAGTAGATGGGGGCTTATTAGAAGGGACAGAACACAAGGCATTGAGGTATTGTCTTTGGTTCTTCCTGTGTTCCATTGAAGGCGAGCATAATGAGGTGATACCTATGTACAAAATTGGGCTTTTTTTATGGACACCTATGTTAAGAAAAGAGCGTTTTCTCTTTTCTTTCCTGAATTTTATTGACTTGCTTAAAGTTAGGGGGTGCTTCTTGCATGTTTAATGCTTTCATTTCTTCAGTTCCCGCAGATATCGAATGTTTTTCATGTGTTTAATACAATTTGCAGAGGTATGGGGAATTGAGCAAACAGAGGCTAGACCGTGCGATACTGACCTTTTTCCAGAATTTCAGAAAGTCTTACGTTGGTGACCAAGCCATCCAGTCTTCCAAGGTAACAATTAACAAACAATGAATGATTTCAATTTCGTAGTACCCTGTTATTTTGTTTGTAATTAACTAGTTATGGTTAAAATGCTATCCTTTGTGCAGCTATTGTATGGTCGCCTGTCAGACCTTTTGGGGCTCAGTGATCATTTGGTTTTATTAAATGTCATTGTCAGTAAGATTGCAACAAATCTGAAATGTTACACAGAGGTGAGACTTTGGTGCTCTGCTATCATTTGATTATTACAGTTTTCTGAGCTAACCTTTATATCTTCATTATGTTTATAGAGTGAAGAGGTGATTGAGCATTCATTAACTTTATTCAATGAACTGGCATCTGGGTAAGTGAAAGTGATCGTTTTCAACTTGAACATGCTGTCTGCTTATGCAAGATATTTCAAGAAAATAAAAGCTCAAGGGCTACTAAGGGGTCATGTCTTGTTTCTTAATTCTTTTGTTTGACCAATTATGCAGCTATATGACCGGAAAACTTCTTCTGAAGTTGGATACTGTCAAGTTCATAGTTTCAAACCATACGGTATTCTGTCTAGTCCACAATATGTATCTGATGCCTCTGAATTAGCAGAAATGAATGACACACGTTTTGGACTTTTGATGTCAGAGGGACCACTTCCCATTTCTAGAAGAACGTAGATGCTCTCGCAGCAGAACAACTTTCTATTATACTATTGGTTGCTTAATTTTCATGGAGGACAGCCCTGTGAAGTTCAAATCATCAATGGAGCCTCTTCTAAAGGTATGCCCATTCTTCAATAGAGGTTCAACAAGTGCAACAAAAAGTCAGAAACAAGAAAGCCTTGGTTGTAAAATAATTTGGGCTAGCTGATTAGAACTACGTATTATAAAGGAACAGTTACTAGATGGAGGTAAAGTGAAAAAGAAAACACAGAAATGAGACAGTAAGAGGCTTAGTTTAAAAAAGCGCGCCTTGAGTGCGCTTAAGACAAGCCTTGGATGAGGCACTAGCTTTTAGGTGTGCCTTTTAGACAAGGCTCACCAGTACCCACTTTCCAGATCTTTTTCTTCTAGATCTCTAAATTATGCAACTTTTTTTCCCCATGATTCTTTACATTTAGTCCTTTATATGTTAACCAACTTGAAAACTCCAAAACGAGGTATTGTTGCCCAAACTTTTATTTGGAAAATAAAAATTTGTTGCTAAAAATAGGGCGCATCGTGTCCAAAAGGCGAATGCCTTCGCCTTGCACATCATGCCTCTTCGCCTCGGCCTCTTAGCGCCTTGGTGTGCTTTGTGCCTCTTCAAACTAAGATAAGAGGAGAGAATAAAAATGAGAGAGGGTAACAAATGATAAAGGAGAAAAGCGAAATTGAATAGAAACAAATAGGGATCAGTGAGACGGAATGAGGGATTAGAAAGAAGTGGTTAAACGGGAAAAAAATAAAAATGCATGAGAGTGCTCTTCGAGTCTTCGTCTACTTCATTGGCATCTTATCACCTGCCTAGCCTTTTTGAACAAAGTGGTTAAACAGTTAACACTTCTCTCTTAAACACCTTAAAAGGTAACTTCCATTCTTCTATAACCTGTTTTTCCTTCAAAGCTATTCCAGCTTATTC
Source organism: Heliosperma pusillum (assembly GCA_022085475.1). Lineage (NCBI taxonomy): Eukaryota > Viridiplantae > Streptophyta > Magnoliopsida > Caryophyllales > Caryophyllaceae > Heliosperma > Heliosperma pusillum. The sequence continues at coordinate 197,560 of JAIUZE010004947.1, forward strand.
CTCTTGAATTATGCACAATGACTCTCGATTAACCCTACTGTAAGAGATGTTCAAATATCAGATTCCTTGATCTGATTGCCATTAAGCAACCTGCCTAAGTACAATCTCCTCTATCCTTGATTTACTTATCGCTAATCAAGAGTTCAAGACTCTGTATGGTCACCTCATTCGTACATTGAACCCTTACTGTGTCCTGAATCTTGATTTTCATCTCCAACCAAGACTCTATGGTCACGTCCTTCGTACATTTAACCCTTGTAGTGTACTGAATCTTGCGTCACTTGACAGAAACATAGCATACTGTAATTTGCACTGCATCGTTTTCGCTGTATAGCAAGTGGACAGTGATATGTTGGCTTTAGAGCTAGAAAACTTTGCGCAGAAAGTACAGAACAGAGATGAAATTTGCGGATTAAAGATAAGACCAAAGTGAGGCATTAAGTATCAAAGGGTCTGTGTATTCACTTTTCATTTTTTTTAGTTTGATAATACAAATGAACCTGTAAAGTCGTCGCACTATGTAATGAAATGAATAATGTGTATCCAGCATACTCTACTGAAATCTTTGTGATATTCAGCCATCGCTGTTCAGTTGAGAAGAAAAGGGATAGTAGAGAACACAGTACATGATGTTTGCATATGAATTTTCTGGTGCAGAAACTGACAGTTTGATTGTACTTGTTGCATGATTCTAGTGTTTCCTACCTGGTTATTTGATATGGCGTTTCCTTAGGTTTTTATATCTTTGGAGTCGGTTCCGGATACCATGTTTCGCAGTGACAATGTTAAATATTCATTAATTGGTTTGATGAGAGACTTGAGGGGCATTGCGAAGGCCACCAATAGGTAAATATTTCAGTTTTTCTTTTATTATTTTCCCTTGTGTCTCACATACTTCGTTGACCTTGTCTATCTCTTGATAATTTTTAGCCGTAGAACATACGGACTTTTGTTTGATTGGCTGTATCCTGCACGCATGCCGCTTCTTTTGAGAGGCATTTCACATTGGGCTGACACCCCTGAGGTATGATAACTTGGAATCTGTGGCTGTCTTATTCTGTTAGGTGAACTTCACATATGTATATTTTTCCCCCCTATACATTATATCTGTTTATATTCTTACATAGGAGGAGCCTTTATGATGAATTAGTGTGAAATATTAAGTTATGGGAAAGTATGGATAACCCTTCACTCCAATTTTTACTTCATTGGAGCTTGGAGAGTAAAAACTGCAAATGTGAAGGATGGTTTTGGCAAGGGAGAAGGATGAAGAATGATATTATGATAGTGTGGAAGAAGAATGGATAAAGGGAAGAAGGGGGAGTAGACTCAGGAGAGAGGGTGGATGTTCTTTTTGCTGTTTGTTTGGGGGAAGGTGAAACAAATCTGTGAAAACAGAACTATTTTAAGTCCTGTGCAGTGACATATGGAATAGATTAGCATTTGAAATTATGCATTGGTAGGATAATCTTTTGAACTATCAGTAGTGTTCCGCTATTCCCTTCCGTGATTGTGCTTGTCATATTTTTTTTATTCGACACATTAAACTATGAGTAAGCTACCTTTCACAACCAATTCAATCTTTGACAACTGCTTCTGGATAAGAGCTTTCTTTCTCACTTCAATTGGTTGAATGCTTGCTGAAGTGGTTATATTTTTCTACTGCGTACCAAGTACTTGTATGAATGCCATCTAGCTTTACAACTGTACAAGTCCGTGCAACCTTTAGGAGGGTCATTGGGAAATAGCCTCTTTCCTGATAGCACAAGGGCAAGGCTGTGTATATTAGTGCCCTCCTTACCCTGCCATTTTGCAACCCTTGAGGCACTAGGGTAATCAGGGGCGGTTCTAGGACTTTACTGACGGGAGTTCGAACATATGCACTATTTCTTAAGCTCGAAACGTTATTTTCTTATTGATAATCCAAATATACACTTTCTTTTATTAAATATAAATTAAATTATAGTATCGGTGCTACTGCTATAACCATTTGTATGATAAGTATAGGATTTAGCGAAAACTGCGCAATATGATAAAAAATTAGCAAGTTTTTAGCGAAAAGTCGTTAGGAAAATAAAATTGTAAGTGGTTGTGTTTGAACTAAAGACCTCCAGGATAAAATAACAAACATTTACCATTGTACAACTAACAGTTTATTGTTTGAACTGTGCACTATAATAGGTGTTATCTTTTTTCAGTGGGGGTTCAATTAATTGAACCCCCACTGAAAACGCCCTCGGGGGTAGTGTCATTAGATAATGTACTGATGATACTCTGGGCCTTAGATCTTGTTTTATTTCAATGGTCGTTTCATTGCTAACTTGTTTGTTAGAGTTTTTCATTGTTAATAGTGGTAAATATCACATTCAGTTGACAATTTGTTACACTTACGCAGGTCACAACCCCTTTGTTAAAATTCATGGCTGAGTTTGTGCTCAATCGAGCCCAACGTCTGGCATTCGACTCCTCCTCTGCCAATGGAATTCTGCTATTTCGGGAAGTAAGCAAACTGATAGTGGCTTACGGCTCGAGAATAATATCTCTAGTAAATGCGCCTGACATCTATTCCTTCAAGTACAAGGGAATATGGATTTGCATTACTATTTTGACTAGAGGTGAGAGCTTACAATCATTCGAAGTTTTGTTCATTTGTCGTTTTGCATTCCCCCATTATATAGTAGTAGCTACCATCTATGCACACTTGTGCTGTTGAGTTTAGGGTTGGAATTGGGGAAATGTTCTAAATTCCTGGAAGATGTGTGGAATACTAATTGTGGTTGCTGTATTAATTTTCAGCATTTACGAGCATAATGCCACAATCTATTTTCTCTTTCATGGAGTGTTGTATAAGATGGTTTCACATGTGAGAGCGACCTAATTTGACTATCACAATAACACACATGAGATGGTTGTACATCTCAGACCAACCCATTAACCATATAACTAAGTATTTGGGTTGATTTCAAAAGTCTAATTATGTGGTTAATTGGGTTGTTTCATATGCAACCTAATCCTTATGTATCCCTCATCTAACTAATAATGAATGCCTAGTGGGTTGGTCCCACATTTAAGACCATGCCACTATGTTCTCACAATTTATAATATTTACAACTTTAAAAAATATTATGTGAAATTAGTTGTTTTGATAAATCAAATATGATAATATTTTATATATCATCTCTGATTCTACATATGTTTGAACTAATTAATGGTCAAAATTGACATTGGGTGACTGGTAAAGTCAAATCGGGCCATTAAACTTGGGATGGAGGTAGCACAATCTCCCACTTGGGTATTTTTTCTCCTTGGAGAGCGTCATTCTAGTTATTTGCTCAATTTTCTTGTGGTTTGTTTTTCCGTATTGATCAGTATATTCGAATAATAGATGCAAAGAGGTTGTTGTAATGGGACATTCGTGGTGTAGAGTTATTATATTTTATATCTTATTGAATGCAACTGGTCTTACTCATCGCATTTATCATGGATTCATAATATGTATGTGTACTCTTGTTTGTAGCTCTGGCTGGAAACTATGTCAATTTTGGTGTATTTGAGCTGTATGGCGACAGAGCGCTCGCTGATGCGCTTGATACGGCTCTAAAGATGACATTGTCAATTCCTTTGACAGACATTTTAGTGTTTCGGAAGGTATGTGTTATATTTTATCACTTGTTCTAGCCAAAAAGAAAGCAGCCTTATGCTTAAGAGTGAACAAACTATATAGGGGCATATCTTGAGCCTGTAATGTTTCTAGGAATTTCTTGTTAGCTACTTCCCAGGTAATAAACAGGCTTTCGGAGTAAACGTTGGGCTTCCAAATTAAAGTTATTGGGAATCCATTGGAGATTACAGAAATTCTTAACAAAGAATATACCTGACTTATCATACAAAACATTGCTGGCTGACAAGGGGACTATTCTCGCCAAAAGCCAGGTCTGATGTGTTTTTATTCTCTTTGCAGCTGACACGGGCATATTTTGCGTTTCTGGAGGTTTTGTTCAGCAGCCATATTTCGGTTGTGCTGAATCTGGATACAAACACTTTTGTACGCATTGCTGGATCTCTCGAGTCTGGTCTTAAAGGCTTAGATACAAACATTTCATCACAGGTATGTCACAGCTGTCATCTTTTTCATGTGAAATGTGCCTTACCTGTCATGTGTCATGTGTACTGTGAGTCTATGACTATGTTTTTGTTCCGGCTTAATGTGGAGTCAGTAGCCAATTAAGGTCTTAGGTCATTATTAAGTCGATGGCAATTTAAGAATACTGTATCTGTTCTTACTTTGTTAGTTAATATTTGAAAATGTTTTCAGTGTGCATCAGCAATTGACAATCTGGGGGCATTTTATTTCAACAACATCACCATGGGGGAGGCACCTTCTCTACCAGCTGCTGTTAATTTGTCACGGTATATTGCAGAGTGTCCGACATTGTTCCCTGAGGTAAGCACTTTTGAGCTTCGAAGTAGACCCTAGGGAAACATAAACACATGTACTTTGCGTCGAGTCCATAATATTGCCATTTGTCCTTTTTATACCAAAGTTTAAGTGGAAAGTAAATGACTACTCAATTGAGGATGAAGAGAGATCAAGAATGAGCTACTATGTTTATAATTGCAGTCCAAGTGTGTGAATATTTATGCTCATACTTCTCTTTTTCATTGTATTTATAGCTTCTTATTTGCTATTGTTGGACAGATCCTGAAGACCTTATTTGAACTTTACTTGTACGAAGATTGTTTTAACCAGTGGAGTCTAAGTAGGCCAATCCTAAGTTTGATACTGATCAGCGAACAGGTATTCACTGCATACATCATTTTCTATGTTGCTTCTGTCTTTGGCCTCTTTCTATCTCATTTTACATATCTTTTTTTCATATACTCCTATTGCTATATTTATTTTTCCAGTCTTCACTACTTTGTCAACCATCCCTCACCATTTCCACACAATGAATAACCATCCCTCACTACACACACATGTGTTTTCGCTGAATGGTTAGTTGGTAAGGTTGTGGATGTCCTGGGGAAAGAGACTATGCAGTCGTCGTTTGTGTGAGTGGGTGAGAAAGAGGAATGAAAGAGAACACAACGTTGTTTAATACTTCCGAGGAGTAGTACTTGGCTTTTTGCGGAATTTATCTGCTGATAAATTTGATATGAGATTGTATATCATGCAAGAGTAATTTTGATTTTTTTTACTGGATGATTTTAGTGGAAAGGTCAAACAGAGTTTTAGTTGCTTATTGTAATCAAACTTAACTTTGCTGCTGCTTCAACCTGTGAGTTTTACTGAAACGTGTGGAATAAAGCAAAATGGCTCGCTAAATCGTTTGCATATTTTATATTGTTAAGTAAATGATCACTGCTAATGTGTCATTTTGTGTTTCTAAAGTCTGACCCTCAATTTGCCATAAGCTGAAGCTTCTGAGGCATTGAAAAAGGACTATTGTTGATGTTTGTGTAGCTAAATCATCACTGAATTCATAGGAGACTGATGTGGCACACTCATAAGAGCATATTTACACATCTTATTGAGCTGTCGCTGTGACTTTCAATACCTTCACAATGGTCGTGATTTGATGTTTTGGCCCAAATTTAATACATTATTTGTTAAGTAATTGATGATTTAAGCATTTCAAGTTAGCACAACAGGGTTTTGATTTATTATTTTGGGGCTTTTATTAAAGGATTAGTTACATACTAGTATAGATCCCGTGCTACAGCACGGTATTTGTAGAGGGCTATGTTAGAGAAACTTGTAGCTAAAATGTTGCCGTTAATCATTTTTGCATTTAATAAATCTACTATTTTAAGAATTTTGTATTTATACGATTAGATTATTATTCTAGGCCACCCATAGTAGTTGGGAATTCAATTTTTTTTTGTGTTTTTTATAAATAAAATACGGAATTTGGCCATATATGTGAGTTATATAAGAGGTATTTCAGGAGCTTATTATGTTTTGGGATGTTTAATTTGGAAAAAAAATTTAGAGATTGAATTTTGATAAAGATTTACCTACTTGATTGAATATATTGAATTTGTGTATATTGATTTACATATTTTAGGAATCCTACATATTTTATATAAAGAGATTTATTGGGCCCAACTTTTATTACACATTAAATTGATAGAATGACATAATAGGCGGTCCACTTCCTAGTTAATGCATTTGAGCGGGAAAAATAAGTTGAAACTTATTCTTTTAGTTATATGGAGATTGGCGGTGTTACCAATGGTTGTAAGGTTCTAGATTAGTATTGTAATTTGGGGCAGTTATGTCGTACTGGTATTATTCTTACTGTAGAATTGAATATTTTGGCCACTTGGTTTTTCCTCCAGTGAAGGGATTTGTTTTACCTTTTACATTATTACACGATTACTGAAACTGTTGCATGTAAAAGATTGACTCCAATTTCTGTAACATGTCTTTAGGATATTATGATTATGTAGTTTCCTGGAGACGAGCCTGTCTGACTTTTCACTTACTCGCCTTTGCAGTTATATGCAGATTTAAAAATTCAAATATTGGCTTCACAGGTAAAGCTATTGTAGCCACTCTGTACTTTTATTTAGGTTTTGATTTCTGTGAAATGTCTTGTTTGGTTGATGAGGTGCATGTATAAAATCCGAGGGGTTCATGACAGGCATTTCTCATCTTGTCATATACCGGGTTTCTCTCTTTTGGAAGGGTTGAACTGGGGAATTTGGAACGGGAAGGGGAGGAAACGAAAGGGATGGATTCGTTTTCTCCCTTTTAAGTCAAATTAAAACCCGCGAGACATAATTTTTTTCGAAATAAATGTCGTTTTTCCCACCTCTTTCTCATTGAAAGAATTATGTAAGAAGATTAAATCTAATTTCTTGTTGTTTTCCATCGTGCAGCCTGTAGACCAGCACCAACGTCTTTCATTGTGTTTCGACAAACTAATGACAGATGTATCTCGAAGTTTGGATTCAAAGAACAGGGACAAATTCACCCAAAACTTGACGGTATTCAGGACTGAGTTCCGTGTCAAGTAGTTCTAAACTGTATTGAACTGACAAATCTTTTTGGAGGAACTACTGGTTGCTATCAGATGGTACCTTTCTCATTTCTTCAAGTCATGATTCATTTTGTTGGAGTATCCGAGATATTATCTCAAGATCGTAACACCAAATGTTTTGTTCGCTCTGGTAGCCGTGTTTCCATACAAGTGACTAAGTGAGAGAGTAATTCTCAGCTAGACAGGTTTTATTCTAGTTTACCTAGGCTGATGGTTTTAGGAATTGCGTTGCTAGTTGAGTTTCGTCTTGATGTATCATACCAGCATAAATGGCTAGTGTAATCAGTTTTTTGTAGTAAGATGGGACCATATAGATTTAGGGGTTGCGTAATGGTGCGCGATAGCTTCTTGTACATGAACTTTCTCAATTCTTTGATTGTCCACAGTGAAAATGTATTGTACAAGCATGTCTTGTTTTTCGTTTAGAATTGAAAAATGTACGTTTCTCAGACGTATAGTTGCGTGATGCAAATTGCCCGTTTCCCACCGTACTGGGTGGCTTATGTTACTCAAACTTGTTTAGAAGAATCTAACACGGATGCGTGTTTAGGTGTTAGGTCGAGGTTCGACACGGGTATGCAAGAGAAAAAGAAGTCATGTCGTAGTTGACTTAATTCAACGTGGGACAAATTCATAAACTTTGTTCGAGTAATAAGTTCGAGAATACATAAATATTTTGGTTGATTTTACAAACAGGTCCAAAAAGTAAGGTGCAAATATAAAATACTTCTTTTAAAAGACAGATTAAAATTTATCCGTTCATGGATTATATATCAGAGGTAGTACATCTGATTATGTACTTTCTGAGTTTTATGAAAAACTTTTCTTTCTGAGTTTTATGAAAAACTTTTTGAGTTTTATGTTAAAGAATTTGAGTTTTTATAATAAAGTTTTTGAGCATGTTTACTTAAATATTAAGCTAAAAAAATACTACATTGCTAAAAACTATACTTATAAATTAAATTAATTTTGAGTTTTTTCATCAAAAAATTATTAGATAACTTGCAAAGTGCATATATTTCGGAAAAAATATGTGTAAACTCAAAAAATAAAAAGGTACATCCGATGTATAATCCTTTTTGTGAAAATTTATTTAGGCTACTATCATCCATTTTTTATGAAACTATTAGTATATGAACGGTTATAATAATAGGATCATAAAGCCATTTTAAAATTCAATTCATTATCACCTTCAAAATTCTTACATAGTTAGTTACATGGCTAAACCCCATCAAACAATTCATTTAAGAACAATTCTTGTATTCTTCTTAGTATGGTCCTCCTTGCACCTAAAAGAGCAGGAATAAAGCGAAATATAATAATAACTTTGGTGTAAAGAGTACTATACTCCTGAAGGACATAAAAATTACTCTTCATATGATAATCCAGATCGACGTGTAAGAGTATTTTATGGAGCACAATTAGCATCTTTCTCCATTTCATATTTCTAATTTTAATTTGATGATTCTACGTAAATCTCTCTTTTTACTATACTTGCGCATCTATAGATTTACCAACAAAATCCAAGCAAAAAAAAAACACCATAAGAATCATAAATCTACATCTCCAATCTTAACTCCTATTATTTTGGAAACTCTGAAAAATTTAATTTTATAAAGAAAAAAAAAATTCACCAATTTTTGTGTAATACAAAAAACCATGCAAAATATTCATAGTTTCTCACAAAAAAATGGCATTTCTGTCAACTTTCTCCCTTTAAATCATACTTTTCATAAATCTCCCTCTCATATTTCATTTTCTTCCAATAATATCACCCTATCACCTTCTTATATAAGACCATCCTTAAAAATAAAATCCATGAAATCAGAAAATTCAATGGAAAAATACAAAGTTGCAATTGTTGGTAGTGGTAATTGGGGTAGTGTTGCTGCCAAACTTATTGCATCCAACACACTTCACCATAACATTTTTCATGGTACATTCCTCCATAATATTATCTAATTTAACGAGACTCGATATCACCTGGTGACGCCCTAATATTGTCCGTTTGTTATTATTTGTCTTTTATAGTAAGGATATAACTATTTTTCATTTTTGCATGTGATTGGTGTAATTTAGATGAAGTTAGAATGTGGGTATTTGATGAAACATTGCCAAGTGGTGCCAAGCTGTCCAACGTTATTAATCAAACTAATGTAAGTTTAACAATGTATTTTTTTTTTTTTGTTATATCCATCCGGTTTTATCTGAATTCGAGTCGGGTAGGATTACTAACACGGTAAAACTCCTCCTCAAGTTTTAACAATGCTGCAATTTTTAGGCTTGAACCCAAAACCTCTGATTAATCTAGAACATTAATAATCAATTTAAAAATTGGAAGTTTACTATTCTTTTTAATTTACCTTATTGCATTACTTATTCGCCTCCTGCAGTTTTCCGACCCTTAAACTTATAATTCTGGTTCCGCATTTCCGCCACTGTTAGTTTCAAGTTTCAACAATGCGGTCATGAATTTCGAAAGTTTGATTATATCCATATGTTCCTAGTTCATAACGTGCAATTATTTTTGTTAAATTGTACCTTAGATTTAAAAATACAGTAATTTCGACGTTTATTACTTCTATTAGATTCTAGAGACCTACATAAGAAGATTGTAATCCAAAGTTATCAAGTAAATTAGTTGGTTAATTAGTTTAAGACAATTCAAATTAGAAAGTGATCAAATCTGACAGATGGGGATAAAGTTTTTTTCTATGAAAATAGTCCTTGAATACCCTCCCATAGTCCCACACTCCCATACCGTGGCGAAGGGCTAATTTTACGTAAGAGTACGGAAATTTTTAGGGGAGACGAATTACTAATGGAATAAGGTAATCTAGGAAAATATTCAAAAATTTTAACTAAAAATAAAATAACTTTCATTGTTTAGCTTGGAAACCGAGTCGGAATCCTTTGTCCCACTTTGTGTCTTATTTTATATCTCACTCCATACACTGATACACATTGTGTGACACATCATTTGTTGCAAATAAAAAATATACAACAAATATGCTTATGTGTTGACGTGTCACAATGTATGTGGAGTGGGACACCAAATGGGACAGAAGATACTCACTGGGGAAACCACCATGCTCCCTTGGCTCCACCATTGGTCACATACGAATCGTTGTTATTGTTTCTCGATCTGAATCCCTAATTGTTTGGTGTGAAATTGTGATGTTTGTTGTATTGGATGCAATTTTTGTATAGGTAAATGTCAAGTACCTTCCTGGTGTTCAGCTTGGTAGTAATGCCATTGCTGATCCAGACCTTGTTCATGCAGGTACACTACTCTTCACTTTGGTCGTTTGTCGCGTGTCTGATACTTGAAGTGTCCAACTTTGTGAAAGAATAATCGTATCCGACATCGTGTAATGTCCAACACTTGCAGTCGAGTCTTAGTAACATAGATAGATGTATGCATGACCTTTCAAATTTCAACATTGCAACAAGTTATCGATCTATGCTAGGTTAGCTTCTTCAGTAGCGAACCCTTAAAATTTAGTTATAATTTTTGGTGTCTAGGGACTCTCCTGTATTATGTTCCATCCATTTAACTCAAATAGTCGCATTTGACTTTATATTATGGTTTGTCAGGAGAAAACGTCAAATGGGCTCTAATAATTACTCTCTTTGTCTTAGTCATTTGTTTACCTTTTATATTTTTCGTGAAAAATATTTTAATCAAAGCTAAACAAATGATTAGGACGGAGGAAGTAATATGGATCCTCAAATATCGTCTTTCTGTTTATGCACCTTTTTAAAGCCAAGTAATAAGAAACATCTCAAGCAAATTCTACATGCTTTAAAAAGACATGTTTGAGCTTCATTAGTGACTAGTGATTGATATCAATGGGTGAGTTTGTGTGCAGTGAGAGATGCAAACATGTTGGTATTTGTGACTCCTCATCAGTTTGTCGAGGGTGTTTGCAAACAACTTGTTGGGAAGATTAGAGAAGACGTGGAGGCCATTTCGCTAATCAAAGGCATGGAGGTGAAACTTGAAGGTCCATCTATGATCTCCTCTGTAATTTCTAAGCAACTTGGATGTAATTGCTGTGTGTTAATGGGTGCAAATATCGCGGACGAGGTTATTAAAACCTATTTCATTCTTTTCAATTTTCTCTATTGCCTGAACTGAACTGAGATTTAGCTCTAGTCCTTGTATTTTCTTCTGTAGATTGCCAAAGAGAATTTCAGTGAAGCGACAATAGGATATAAAGGAAATAGGGCAGTTGCGGAGAGGTGGGCTCGATTATTTACTACGCCGTATTTTGGTGTCACAGCTGTGAGTTGATAACTTGATATACTGTCAATGTTTTTTCCATAATTTCTAAAATTTTCACGGGTGATATTGTATATATCCGAACCATTTGACTTGATTGTTAAATTCTGTAGTTTGTACCCACCTGCATTGCGTAGAGGGTGATCTTTTAGTGTTTTTGTTGTTCTATTGTTGTTCGAAAATAGGTCCAAGACGTAGAAGGGGTGGAATTATGCGGTACACTGAAGAACGTCGTGGCTATTGGTGCAGGTTTGAGATTGAATTCGCCAATTGTCTCGCTACAAACGAGATCTCCTCTAAATAGTTCATTGTACTAACCCTGTCATACTACTGTGATGACAGGATTTGTGGATGGCTTGAATATGGGAAATAACTCGAAAGTAAGAAAATGTCTTTTTTTCGATTAGCTTCTTTCTGCAGTCCGTAATCAAAACTGAAATTAAGTAGTTGAAATGGATAGAAATGATTCATGCCCAAAAATAATTTCTAACATGATATTGAATGGCAATGAGGCGGTGTAGACTTACCTTCAGTATAATGGAATTATTTTTGCAGTTGTTAACAGTTTAACATGAATGATTTACATTTCAGGCTGCTATTATGAGAATCGGATTAAATGAAATGAGGGCTTTGTCGAAAAGACTTTTCCCATCAGTTAGGGATGATACATTCTTCGAGAGTTGTGGAGTGGCTGATCTTATTGCTACATGCTGTAAGACAGCAATTTACGTTCCCTTCCATATATGTGCTCCCGATTTGGTTTGCATTACTTATAGAAGCTTTTATGTGACAGTTGGAGGAAGGAATAGGAAAGTCGGAGAGGCCTTTGCAAAATGGGGCGGAAGGAGGTAATAACACATTAAAATTTCTTTTTGTTCCGTAAACAAAATGTTTCCTTGAACAGTTAGTCCTGTATAAGACCTTTATATGCGCACATCAAGTCATTAACTCGTTTATGAAGTGAGTTACTCTTATACAACATTAAATGAACTGACAAACTGTCATATATATGCGTACAACAGTCGTACTTTAAAGTTTCATGTCGATACTTTGCAATCTAGTATTCATGTGAATGTGACGATTCTCATGTTTAGGCCTTTTGAGGAGCTGGAAGCTGAGATGTTAAAGGGGCAGAAATTACAGGTACACTACTAATGTGCTCAAGTTTACGTTGTCTCATCATGTACTCCGTCTGTCTCGTTTGGTTCTTTACGTTATTTTAGTACATGTTGTCTTATGTAGCCTAAAAATATCGCTTTATTTTTGTTTTGAAGGGTGTTTTGACAGCCAAAGAGGTGTATGAAGTGTTGAAAAACAAGAATTGGTTGGATTCATTCCCTCTTTTCAGGACTATCCATGAGATTTGTGTTGGTATCAAACCAGTTTCAGCAATAGTTCACTATAATAAACCTATGTTGTGTTCTTTATAATCGAAAGCTCACAATTTTACTCAAGTATCTTCAGCTAGTCCTCAGAATTTTTTAGGAGTTTTTCCGTGATCTTGCCTAGTGCAATTTCCTGCAAGAAAAAACTATTCCTCTGTAGAAATGTAGCTTCGACAAATATAAAAATTAGGTATCCGATAGGGGGATCTCATTCGATTTTGAGTTCTCTATAATACAATGCATTCTAAGTTTATTTCTTTCCCTATATTATGATTTATCGCCTTGTGCAGTTTTCGTCTTTTAGGCGTTGTTCATTGTGTTAGCTGAAAAACTTGTACTCCATAACAATTTTTCGTATAAATTTTGTCAGAAATATTGAGATTTTGTTAGTAATTCTTTGCATGTTTAACTAATCGAAGATAAATGTTGTTGAGCACTGTGGATAGTGTGTTTACTTGACAACATACACTAAATACAGCGGTGGAGCTAGGACTCAAAGGTAGGAGAACTCGATCTGACTGACACGTTTGCCGGGGTTACTCTACTAACTAACACTGCCACCAGTTGCTCACTCGCAAGCGTTGGTTGACAGAGAAGTCTGCTATACTCTCAATTCGACAATTGGGCATATAGGACAAATATTACTTTCCCTATCCATTTTGCTTTTGTCATATTCATCCCAAATGGACATATTTGACCTGTCTTAAAGCTTAAGACGATATATCCATTTTAAATGAGAATTTGCCGTCATTTACGAACTTCAGTTAGCCATAATAAACTAAAGTGTAGTAGTATATCTACTGATTACTGTATATGTAATAATTAACAGAAGTCAATATTACTGGGAAAATCAGTTAATGCATACATTTTATTCTGCAACACCAAAACAGAAACTCAATGCAATCAATGTCAAATGCTTACAAGTTTGGTCACAAAGCTTCAACAACAAACAAAATAAAGGTTTATATGAACAGTCAATCATGAAAAATAGTGTGTAATTATAAGAACATAGAGTTATATCACATGTGTGAATATGTTCAAATGGATATGCTGTTAGGAACTCCCATACTAGTGACCCCAGATGCCGACACCGGCTTCAACAACTGATAAGGCACAACACCGGCTCCGTTCCTGTTCTTCAACTTCTTGTTACCATTCCTATCGTTGATGATCTTCTCTAACTCGTTCAATCTCCCACTGAACTTGATAAAAGCGGCCTTAATCGCGGTGTCTTCTTCAAAAGGCGGCTCCATCTTCTGTCCGATATACTCCTCTTCTGGAGCATGATTTGAAAGCACGTCCAAGACTGCCATAACTCGTGTCGCTTGTAATTGAGAAGGTAAGCACTTCAGAAGAGTCAACTCCGGCTTCTCCAAGAACACCTTCCATTCTTCATCAGTCGGGTCTTCTGTTGGCATCTTTGTTCTTGTGATTGTCGGTCTATTGGGGAAATACCCTGCATAACTATATTGTCCGAAATTCACCGCAGCATGATGCCCTGAAGCTACCCAGATCATGGTTGTAATGATATCAACCAGGTCTTGTGGAGTCTTAAGTTTAGGCCACCATGGTTCTTCTTTCTTGTCACCGTGACCTACCGTTTTAATTTCTGTCCACCATGCTTGAAGCTCATTGTCTGATTCGACTATGCTTGATTCCGGATAGTAGTGATTAACATAATCACTTACCCATTCATTTAGGATGTCCCATAGGACTAGTCCGTCATTCGCGAATGGATAGTCTTGTATATGTAGCTTTAATCCATGTGGTGCTGCTTGATCTTTCACTGCAATTCCCCTACTCAAATCATGTCACAGATCATTTAGTCACTCACATGTTTTTCTTTTGGTTTAAAGGGAGCCACGAGGGCGATTTTGATGCTGACGGATTTGAACCCAAGTCGTGAGCACCACCGCTCATGACTTTACCAACTAAGCTATTTGACATCTGCTTAGCCAGGAGTTTTTAAAAGGCGGACTGAAAATTCTCGATATTTTCAATAAATGGACAACTCTCATATATCTTGCCTGAACCGTGGCTAATGCTATATTTTTCGGTCACAGCAGTATGATGCCAATATTAATGCTATATTTTTCAGTCACAACAGTATGATGCTAGTTTTGTTCTGTGTATATTACCTCCGAATTAGGTCAGCTGGCAAACCTTCTTGATCAAATCTCCAATCCGAACCATAGATAACAGAGCTCATTTCAAATGAGTACTTGCCAGGTGAAAAGGAGCTCTCGATGATACTACCCGCATTGATCAAAGCTGTTCGAGCAAGCGCATTGATTTCCATTGTGTATCGGAAATGAGGATGCAACAACCTAAAGATAGGGTGCATTGCACTCAATTGTCTATTTGTTGCAATTATGTATGGTTCTGTGCAACAATGGGTTCTTAGCCTGCAATAAAATGTTCATGTATAAAACATAACTCACTACAGTGTCACACGTCTATATACCCGGATTATGCATTTAATCCCGACAACCTTACCAACAAAGCTTGATAACAATTTTTTCCGTATTTAACATCATCACTTCATTTCAGCAAAATATGCGTATTAACAGACGTAATTGTTAGCACAGGGGTAACTACTTTTTTCCTCTTCTTTTTTGGTATAAAGGGAGCCACATGGCCAAATATGATGTTGACGGGATTTGAACCCACATCATGAGTAGCATCGCTCATAACTTTATCAGCTGAACTAGCTGAAATTCGCAACAGAAAGGTAATTGTAAGCCATGTTTACATCCGACTCCTCCTACTTTACTATTTGTAGAAGAACTACAACAGATTAAAACGATGCGTGTAAGAGAGAACAATTACCAGTGACTGATAAGTTGATGGTATCCAGAATCATGAGCTAGGACATGAGCCTTAGCAAGCCTCCAAAGCCAGGTACACGTGCCATCATATTTCGGAGTAAATACTTGTTTCCATTGAGGTTTACCATCGGTTGGAGGCCGAGTTAGCTCAATAGCTAGAGGTCTTAGAGTTTGATCTTCACGAAGGATGAATAATGTACGCGACCCATACAGAGTCCTCCCTTTGATCCCCCTCGCTTTGTTAACCCAAGGTAAAAATGAATCATGGTAGTCTAGCATAAACAACTTGTTTTGTTTCAAAGCCTGCAATACTAACATTGAAAATCTTGATCAAAATTGTCAGATGGAATTAACATAAAAAGAAAGACGTAATCAATGTCGAGAAAATCACATGTGACCTCTTCCATAGTCATGTAGCCTAAGATCGCTTTCTCTACCATCTCGGTTGTTATCTCTGATTCTTGAGGGCCGTATATATTGGGATCCAATTTACTCTTTAGTGGCCATTCCTGCAAAAGTCGTTGATAAAACGCGAGGAATGGAATAATTTCGTAAATGTTTCTAAGACATTTTTTAAGGTTATAAAGTTTTGGACGAATTAGACACATGTTGCAATGTGTTAAACTTGGCGTGAAGGTGCATATGATGATGATACCTTCACTAACTGAATCCTATATGGGTTCAAACCAGCAAGCGTTTGGCGAGAGAACTCCTCATCGCTAAGCCAAGAAAAACTGTCACCTGATGAAAATTAGCGAAGTGATGCAAGTTAGCCGTATCATAAGGGTTGTTTGATGTTGACGGGTTTTAAACTCAGGTCATGTATATTACCACCCAGTGATTTTACCAGCAGAGTTTTCTCAAACCTGCAATAAATATTAAGGATTTTATAGTCCGACTGCACTTATAAAAAAAAATTCTTACGTCAAAGGCTTCGGGAGACTCGAATTTAAGAACATCGTCGACAATGTTGTGAATGACTTTGATAAGTCTACTCAAAACAGCAGTGAATACACCATGTTGCTTGAGAGTAGGTAGGCTAATTCCTTCATTGAAGAGCATATCTATGGCAGAGAAATGTGGAAACCCGCGTTCAGGATCAGTGAGTTTTGCCTCTATGGATGGTATGAGTGTATGACAGCATGAAGGACGGAGCGTAACATCTTGGCTGAAAATGATGCCTGCTTAACCTCCGAAAACTGTTCATCCCTAGGTACATACAAGGAACTTTTTGATCTTCTTTCTGAACTCGGATCTGTGAATTTGCAGCGTAATTAATAAACGGAGTATAAATTTATCGTAACTCTTATTGTGGAGTTGCAGGTACTGCAAGTCTACAAGTCTCCCCTAAGACGGGTTTTTTCTGTCTATTATTAAGCTCAAGAGAATGTGACCTTTTTCTGTCTATCGAGGCAATTTTCTAATAAAGTGTGACAATTTTAGCTGTAACTTTAGTTGGAGATTTTGGTAAGGAAAATGAGATGGTGCCACCGGGTGGTACTCAAATTGGGCGCCACCGGGGATATTAACGTAAAACACTTAGGTTATTTCATTTCCCTCCCTTAAAATTTGAATTTTAAACTAGTTAATCAAAAGGGGTAGTTTAGGAACTATAAATTGCATAACTAATTATATTTTCCATTTTTTTTTGCCACGTTTTGTGGAGGAATGGCAACAAACAATAGCTTGCAAATAAAGTATTAAAGGAGAAATGTATGTATTACGCAGTCTTTTCGGCAAGGCGGCAATGTATAAACATATGATGATGATATACACTACCTAATGAATTTAAGTGGTATTTGATTCATGGGAAAGGTAGTGATCAGTGGGTACTACCTATTGTACTCCGGTTCGAAACGTAGTAACAAGCGTAGTGCCATTGTCTTCTTCACCGATGGATTATATTAAATTTTCTCGTTCGTTGGCTCATATATGAAGAACATATTAGATTAAGAACGAAGCAGATGAAGAACATAATTTAACGATGAAGAAACCTAATTATTGATAAAGATTATTTTTGTGTAATAGGTTGATATTAAATAAATTATTTTGGTATAAATTATTATAGATAAAAAATATTTTTATTAGTTTTCTAATAAAATTACATACCTACCCTTGAAATTTGGCGCAAAGACAAAAACTAACATGTTAATTTTTTATTTTTTTTATTTCTTTAATTATGGTGGCGCCGAGATTCGGTGTCACCGGGTGACGCCCTATCGCCATCCCTTTGGTAATAATCACTTTTTTATTGCAAAATGACAACATTTTCTCCATCTATAATATGATGCAATTTTCAACCCGATTCTTAATGCAAAGTATGTGATATTTAAAACACAAATTCTCATTTAAGACGGGGGTATCCGTCTTAAGCTTAAGACGGATACCATATTCTCTCACAAAAAACCCATCAAGGGTGAGTGGAGAAGCACATGACACCTTGTCCCCTCTACCCATTTCCTCTCACAAAATACCCGTCGCAAGATCCGACCCGTCACAAGCAAGACCTACTGTATTTAAAAGCACAACGTTTCTTCATTTGTAACCCACTAAGAGGACATTAGTTGTTATGTTGTCATCGACAGATTTGACATTTTAAGCACTAGACTATGACATTCTCGATACGTGATATTCCTAGTTGTATGGTAATAGTAAAAACAAGTACGCATGAAAAATGTCCTATGGGAAGTAGAGGTGATCAGTACCATACCTTTGGTGCAACGAGGACGTCCCGTTCTTCAACGTCTTGGATAAGGAAAACCCGAACCACCCAAAACTGGTCTAGCCAACTCAGGGTCTTTGTCGGGATCTCCGAGATCATTGTAAGTGTCATAGTCGTAGACCCTCTCAAAGGTCTGACGCTTTCCTTGACCGTCACCTCTCAAAATGGTTAGCTCACGTTCCCTCAACCTCTTCAATCCGCTTGGAGTTTGTGATGCCAAGTATGACTGTCACGAATCAAAATTTCATATAAGACGGTCTCATGATATAATTCATAATGCGCGAATAAAATATACTCCCTCCTATTCAATCCAATGTACCCATTTACTTTTTAGAGGTCAAACTTTCAAAAATTTGACCGTTTATACATCGAAAAATATAAAACTTTGAAAGACGAAATCAACATATTTAGTTTTGTTACGGAAATATCTTTCATAAAATTATATTTTTAGTAAAAAAATTCGAGATATAAAGGAAGAAAAACGCGGTCAAACCATTGCCTCGAAGACCACCCAAAAGCAAATGGGTACATTGAATTGGATAGGAGGGACTAGGGAGTATATAGTACCTTATCGGTGAAGAAGACTCGCTTATCAGGGAGGTAGCGGAACTTGGGGTGGACCCAAGAATTACATGTAATTTGACGAGGGCCAACAATGGAGTCATTAAGGAGTATCTTTGTGAGATACATTTCTTTGTGGTGTTCATTTTCGACGAGCACTGCACCAACCTCCCCGAACCACGTCGGCACCTTGAAATCGGCCTCATATTTCACCTCTCCGTCGTCCTTCACCGTACGATGAGCGTATCCCCTTATTGTTGCCTTCTCCAATCCTGTCTCTTCAAGACAACATATCCATGCATGTTCGTTAATCAATCAACTACGTGTATATTTGCTCATTTGTGTTTTTCAATATTACTCCTATATGCAGCAAATTCCTATGAAGTCCTAGGGGGGGGGGGGGGGGGGACATTTGAGACGGGGGCAGGCCGGGCTTGGGTAAGTGAACCTGAACCGGGCTGTGGTTGAGGGCAGGTCTGGACAACTCCACTATAGTTATATAAATAAAACCAAAGGGGGCGGGTCAGGTTTGATTTGCTTGAGCCAGGCCCGGCCGGCCCTACTTTCTGATGGATTGGGTCAAGTCGGGTAACTAGTGGATCACGCATGCCGGGTTAAAATTGGCCCGAGAGGCGGGTTGGGTCCGGGGGGGCTGGGTCGGCCCTAACGTTTAACCGGCTCTATAATACAAACAAGCCCTTATGTTGAAGATGATCCGAAATTGGAGTAGCTCAAGGGATTGGGCGGGTCTTTTACTCTTTAAATTGCTTGTTTTATTACTCTCAATAAAGCTTAATTACTAGTTTTAGTTGGATGTACAAATGTTATGGATAGTCAAGAGTTTTTCTCTGTTTCTTTGGCTATATAAAGGCTAGTTGTAAGGTGAATAAGATCATCCAAGTTTGAACTAAAAATCAGAAAGTCTTCCTTCAAGTTCAATTCTTGCTTGCTTAGCAATTATTGTTTCCTCTTATATTCACTACAAGAGAAAGTACAATTCACTACAAGAGAAAGTCTTTTTTCAACTCATATTATTGAATATTAGCTCGAGCGTTCTCAATAGGTCTTGAGTTCGTTCTCCATTGATGAATTATAGGTCTAATTCGTCAAATATCGCTTCCGCGTTTTAAATTCGTATTAGAAGGGGTTTGGGAGGGAATTGACCGGGAATAATTTTTTTTAATTAGAAAATGGGTTTTGCTAGCAAATTATTATGTCATAAAAATAGGGCCGGATAGTGGGTTGAATCATTGTGGGCTGGCCCATTGAGATAACGCGATTGAGAGGGGTGTATGAAAACCTAAGAAAACTTGGATAAAGGCGACTGTAATTAGAGCTGGTAAACGGGCTAATTGGGTTGGATATGGGTCGGGTTAGTTTGGGTCGGGCCTTACAACGTGTCGGATTGATCGGATCTTCAGATTTTAAGTGACCTGTTGTCGGATCATTTTGAGTTCGGTGGCTTTCATATTAATGGATAAACCACTTTGGTTGCACTATTTTGATTAAGAAATATTATTCCAAATTTTACTACGTACTCCATATTTATTAGGGATGCTTGTAATTTAGAGCTGGCAAAAGTTGACCCGTTCCAAAGTCATTTGGGAATCTTTAAGTCATTTTGAACCGGGTCAGTTATGGGTCGGGTCAGCATTGGGTCACTCAAGGTTCGGGTCGAGTCGGGTCGGGTCAGGTCAATTTGGGTTTCATGCCATATTCGAGTCAAACAAGTTTGGGTCGCTTTCGAGTTTTGGAACAACCTTTTTCGAGTAGTCATTCAAGTCTTTTTTCAATTATACTCTTTCAGTTTTATTTGATTTGCTTCTTATTTTATTTTCGCCTTCTTTATTATTAATTTTAATTTAAAATCTGTGTTTATTTACTTATTATTTTATTTTCGTATGATGCAATAAGATAGCTTTTTTAGACCACTTTATAGTCAAATGTAACGTTTTACAAAAAAAAATTATCACTAGACTTATCAAAACTTAATTTAGGGTCAAAGACCCGTAGTTCTTGACATGTGACCCGAAATAACCCAAACCCTAGTTATTTTAGGGTCGAAGCCTGACCCGACCCGTTCAACCCGATAGGTTAAAAATAAATCAAGAATATTACTAAAATATTAATATTTTTATATTATATTTGAAATAATAATTAGTAAAATTATTATTTTAATATTTTAGTTCGAAAATTTAATTTAGAAATTAATAATCAATAATCAATAATCAATAAATCAATAATCAATAAATATATATAAAAGAGGCTTTTTTCGAGCCACGTGAGTGGTTCCCCCCCTTTATAGGAACTCTTAAAGTAAAAAATAAATTCATACATATATTTTCCAAGTTATGGTTGAACTCTTAGATTTTTATTATATTTTTTAAATTAATTATTTTCCTAATAATATTATCAACTTTTCAACATTATATTCATTCATATGCTTTCCAAGTTATGGTTGAACTCTTAAATTTTGATTATATTTTTTAAATTAATTATTTTCCTAATAAATTATCAACTTTTCAACTTTTTAGAAACTCTTTAAATAAAAATTAAATTCATAACTATTATTTGTCCCACATTGGAAAATAATGTAGATGTGCTAAAAATATTACATATAAATAGTAGAATTGTTCCACATTGGAAAAATAATAAAGTGGGTAATCCTATGATTATAAATAGGAGTCATCCTTAAACTTTATGTATCAACCAAAAATTTTTGAATCTCTTAAATATTGTCTTAGAGATTTTTTACAAGTTTGTAGATGTGATGAATATATTATGTATAAATAGTAAAATTGTCCCACAACATAAAATTAACATAAGGTAGGTGATCCTATGATTAAATATATGAATCATTTTTGAACCTTATTTAACAAACTAAAATCTTTTAAGTCTCTTAAGTATTGTCTTAGATATCTCTTAAAAGTTTGTCTATTATTATCTTCACAATTGTTAAATTTACATCATTAAAAATTAATTTTAAAAGGTATTATTAAAAAGTTTAAGTATTGTAAAAAAAAATTATGAAGATAATATGATTAGATTCGTGGTGAAAAAAAACCCTGCAAAGTATAGAAACTCATATTATTTGGACATATTTGGTGTAATTTTTAGTATATTATATGTCCCACATTGAAAAATAATGTACATGTGGTGAATATATTACCTATAAATAGTAGAATTGTCTCACATCAGAAAATTATCGATCACAAGGTGGGTGATCTTATGATTACAAATAGGAATCATATTTGGAACTAAAGTTTCAACCCAAAATATTTTGAGCCTTTTACATATTGTCTTACAAAACTCTTAAAATTTGTATTATAATTTTCACTATAGTGAAATTTACATCATTAAAATTAAAATTAATTTAGAAAAGTATCATAAATAATAATTTTGATGGTAAACTATTTAATATGTTATTTGTTCCACATAGTAAGAAAAACAATGGAGGTATCGTGACTCGTGAATATATACTACGTATAAATATCAAAATTTGTCCCACGTCAAAAAATTATCATAAAGTGGAGTGATCATAAATATGGTCATCACACGAGTTTTTAAACTATTTTTTTATATTGTTATGTTAATAAATGACTTTAAAAATTTAATAAATGACATTTAAAATATTTTTTTATTATTCTAATATTAATATAACAGTTTAGTAACAGTTAAGAAATAAATATTACTCCCTCCAATCCAATCCAAACTACCCACACTCTTTTGCATAAGTTTTAAGAAAATTGCTTTTGATGAGGGTAATATGGGAAAAGGATGAGAGATGTAGTACATAAATTAGGTGAGCTATGTTATAAGAATGTCAATTTTTGTAAATATAGGCATGTTATAAGGATAGAGTTGTCCTAATTTTACTCATTTATGGTATGGGTAGTTTGGATTGGATTGTCCTAAAATGGAAGGTGGGTAGTTTGGATTGGATTGGAGGGAGTATATGAAAAAAGATGGTGTACTACTTAGTTTGTTATTAGTCCCACATTGAAGAATAATGTATGTGTGGTGAATATATTACTTATAAATTGAAAATTGTCCCACATTGAAAAATTATTATAACATAGGGTGATCCTATGATTATAAATATGAGTCATCCTTGAACTTAGGTATAAACCTACAATTTTTTAAGTCTCTTAATCATTGTTTTGGATAACTCTTACCAAAATGGAATTATAATAGTCACAATAGTTAAATTTACATTATTAAAAATTAATTTAAAAAATTATCATAAATAATAATTTTGATGATAAAGTACTTAGTGTGTTATTAGTCTCACATTGAAAAATATTGTATTTGTGGAAAATATATATACTAAGTATGATTATAAATAGGAGTCATTTAGTCTCTTAAGTATTGGCTTAATGAACCTTTAAAATTTTGTATTATTAATTCCACAATAGTGAAATTTACATCATCAAACTTAATTTAGAAAATTTAGGAAAGTATCCTATATAAGTAATAATTTTTATGGTGTACTACTTAATAAGTTATTTGTCCCACATTGAAATATAATACAAGTGTGATAAATATATTACGTATAAATAGTATATTATCCCACATCAGAAAATTATCATAAGCTAGGGTGGTCCTATAATTATAAAAAAGATTCATCCTTGAAACTTAGATATCAACCCATAATCTTTTGAGTCTCTTAAATACTATCTTAGAGAGCTCTTAAAAAATAAAGTGAAAAATATTTTATTTGTCTCAATATACATTTCTTATATTATATTCAAGTGGTGTTTATAATTTGTATATAAAATTTTGTACATTCAATTCACAAAAAATATTGTGAAAATGAGTCATCTTTCAACTTAGAAGATATTCACCCAAAATCTTTTGAATCTCTCAAGTATTATCTTTCAGAGATCTTAAAAGTTTGTATTATTATTTCTATCTTAATGAAGTTTACATCATCAAAATTAATTTAGAAAGTATCGTATATAATAATTTTAATGGTAACTACCAAATATGTTATTTGTCTCACATTGAAAAGTAATCAAGTGTGGTGAATATATTATGTATAAATAGAAGAATTGTCCCACATCAGAGAAATATCATAAGCTGGGATGATCACGCGACTATAAATAAGAGTCATCCTTGAAACTTAGAGATGAACCCAAAGTCATTTAAGTCTCTCAAATACTCCCTTCGTCCCGGTCATTTGTTTGCCTTTTTTAGGAGTATTTTAGTCAAAGACAAACAAATGATTAAGACGAAGAGAGTATTGTTTTAGAGAGTTCTTAAAATTTTGTATTAATTATGAAAATAATATAATTAGATTCGTGGTAAAAAAAAAATGCTATCATTACAGTATAGAATATCATATTATTTGCATATACTTTGTGTAATTCTTAGTATGTTATATATCTCACATTGAAAAATAATGTATGTGTGGTGAATATACTAATAACTATAAATAGTAGAATTGTCCTATATCGAACAATTAGCATAAGGTGCGGTGATCAACCCAAAATCTTTTGAGTTTCTTAAACATTGTCTTAGAGAGCTTAATTCTTAGGTAATTTGAATCATTTTTCGAGTCATAATATAGATCAAATATAACTTGAGTCCCGATAAGGTTGGTAACATATGTTTAAAATACAATAAGTTGAATCAATATATCAATATTATTTTTTTAAATATTACGGAGTATATTTTATTATAGTCTTAAAACTTCAAAAGTTTATTTTTATAAGTAACTGTTATAGGAAAATTACAAAAATGACATTAACATTAACCCGTGCATCGCACGGGCATGAAATCTAGTATGTTTTATATATAACTTGTATATCACTAAAGAATATAATAATTATTTTAATAAATGTATTAATATAAGTACGATAAGTAATCAATATAGTTATGTTATTAATATTAACTACTCCGTATGATTTAATTTTAAAAAGTATGTTTTTCAGCTGAAAATGATACAAAATAAAAAGACGTCGCTAACCTTTTCTTTACCCGTATTCTGAAGTTAACTCGAATCGTATTTGACCCAACCCGTATTCGACCCGATTTACATTCTGACCCAACCCATTAAACAGGTTTACATTTGATTATAAAATAATCACAAATCCCGTCTTATTGTTTAGATAGAATAAGTTCATCTGAAACCAAAATTTGCCTAAATTAAATTATATAATCCTATCCTATACCTTAAAAGAGGTGATATTCTACTGCGTAATTTTCAATTTACCAATTATACCCCTCTTACTATTAAGGCATTCCATTTTTTAAAGCCTTCATTGCTGGCATTATCAAAATTTGCCAGATCATTTCAAACCCCTCTTACTATTTGCCAGATCATTTCAGATTACTTCTTATTCCTATCTACACAGCCTCTTCTTAGGCTAAGATTATCCATGGTCTGAAGTTGAGTCTTAGCTCAGATTTTTGCAAGTCTCAACCTCAGACTTGGGATAAAGTGCAAAAAAAAATTTTAAGTCTTAAGTTGGGTCTTGGAAATCCAAGACTCGACTTGAGACCCATGAATAGTATTATGTATGTGTGAAAAGTGGGATAAATGGGTCCCATGTATTATTGTTAGTATGAGTCTCAGATTTTGATGAGTCTGAGGGATAATGTGGTAGAAATAAAAGAGTCAAGGTTGAGTCTTAAAGATAAAATAATAATATTTTACTGTTGTTGAGACTCATATAAAGTCTGTGGATAAACATAGTCTTAGTACATAGGTACCATTTCATAATTACCATTTCTTGTTTTTCCTTTTATATCTATCTTTGAATCAGCAACACTATAGCCCCAAATAGTGGGTCCGTCTTTCGCGTTCCGGCGTCGGTTGTATCGCAGTGGCCAGGCTTGCGATTAGGTCTGTATTTGTGCCTTCATGCTTTACTTTTGATGCAATTTTTTTTGATTGTTCGGATAGGATCTATCTGTATGTCTGCCTTACTGCCTTACGGTGCTACCTTAGATTCAATTAATTGTTATTGTCTTTTTTTGCTGCTATTTTGCACTCCTATAACTGGATCTGCATTTTAGGGTTACGAAGTGTGTTTTACTTTCGGTGTTTGTTTATATATAATTATTAAAAATTAATTACTCTTCAACTACACTGAAAGCTTAGTTTTCGGGTGCGGTGCTCAGTCTGTCCAATCATCTTTTTTTTTTTTAGGCTACGATTTTTTTTTTTTAATATAAACCGATGTTTTTTGCTGCTTCAGTTAGCTGCGAGTGACAATAAGTGCGTCCCATGCCAAGTGATTGATGAAATTTACAGGAAGATTTTTTTGAGTTATATGGCTTCAGTTTTTGTGTTCTTCTAATACAAATATACAATATATTATATTATATTTATTATATTATGATATAAGTGTGTTCCGAGTTTAGCAAATGTGGTAAACGAAGTTAACAATTTCAATTAAAGACAGCCTTTTTTAGCATTTGTCCGTTAGCTTAGGACATGACGGAATATCCTTTTTTCTGTCAAGACGAGTGCTTAGTTTACCTATATGACTTCGGTCTTAACTTTTAATGTTGGTATCCGATGTCTGAAATTAAAGTTCCTGAGAAGGTCTCCTAATCTAATCATTTCTATATGCCTTAATCTTCTTTTTTATTACTTGTCTTATATTTTCTACTTTGACGCTAATTTTGTATATCCTTTTGTTAGATTCTTAATGTTTGTTCATGGTCTGTTGTGGGTATGTTGAAATTTGGTGTTAAATGCTACTAGGTCTAAGCTTTTGCGCTTAAAGTATGAATTTTGTTTACTGAATTGTTGTTATAGTTGCTTTCTATTTACCCTGATCAAAGGTCATTGTGAAATTACCACCTTACTAGTTTTACACCCGTGCAAAAAATGCACGGATCATAATAGTCGTTGTTATCCTAAGATACATGTGTATATAAATTGTGTGTCATTAAGTGTTCAATTTCGCGAGTCTGTGACAATATAAATTGGTCAAAATATAGTGAATTGGTCCTCTTATTCAAATGTTAAATCTATACTCTGGTTTATTGCGTTTGTAATAATACAGTATTATAAGACGAAATTTGAGAAAATTTGAATTAATATTTTTCGTTTTTACTTTTGCATTAATAATTTTCGTTTTTTTTTTCAAGTAAATACTTCTGCTTTTGTCAGATTTTGTTTAGTTCAAGTAAATACTTCTGCATTAATATTTTTTGTTTTTACTTGTTATCATTTTTTTGGTAGTTTATGTCATTTTTCACTTTTCTATTTATTAGTTTTAAGCCCGTGCAAAATTGCACGGGTATTATTTAAAGATTATGTTATAATGTTTATAGTCTAAGATAACCGTAAGAAAGAATTAAGATTTTACTTAAATCAATATTATAAGTTAAGGGTCAAATTCATAATTAAGTACTTAATAGTTATTTCGTAAAAGTTAAAAAGGACAAACTTATTTCTATAAGTTAATTGTTGTAAAAAAAACTTAAGAAAATGACATTAATGTCGACCCGTGCAATCACATGGGCATTAAATCTAGTTTATGGTATAGATAACTTTCATGTCTTAAATGAACAAACTAATAGAATGTGATATTTTTGTAACGGAATTTTCAATGTACAAATAAAAATCAATGAATTCAAATTTTATTTACTTTAATAAATTATATTAGTGAAAAGTAAAGGTAAATAAATGACTGAGATGGAGGAAGTAAAACTTAGACCGAAAACAATTTTTTTTTATTTTTTATTATTTAACATTTAGTATATGTTTAATAACTTATTAATTTATAACATTGACAAATTTATTTTTGTCATGTCCAAGCAACCAACATTTATCTTACTCACATTAAAAGAAAAATATCTCAATTACATTATGTTTAAAAAGAATTAACCCAAATTTGGAGATAGACTTGGCCTCCAATAAATATTTGATATTTGATTTTATATTAGAAAAAAAATTAGTATACAACAAAACCCAACCCAAAAGGTCTTATGAATCTCAATTAAAATATCAACCCAAAAATATAAATTTAAGATAAAACCCCTAAAATTTGTCCTCCCATCCGCCGACCCCCTCTATCAATTTCTCTTCTTCATTTTTCCCTTCCTAATTTCCTATACCCTAAACGTCTCACCTCAGTCACATATTTTGCCCCTCTCATCCGTCCTTCTCACCTGACTCCCTCATACTCTATTTACATCCTAAATGCCCAAAATATGTATTGGCCATAATAAAAGAAAAATCTCCCTTTAATTTTCCTCACATCTTCAATTTGCATCAATATATATTCTCTATAAGACCCTCTATATGCGAATTTAATGGATTTCATGTAAGTATTAGAGTGATATAATCTGAAAAAAATTTATGCAAGTATAATCCGAAGCTTACATATAGATTTTTTTAATATGAACTTGGATGTATTTCAATTGCATATTTTTTTAATTAAACTTTTTTTATGTAAATATATTTTTCGTTATATGATCTATTGTACTATTTGTTATGTTTTGTTAATAGTTATATAATTATTATGGTGCTTTGAAAAAAAAATCAATTAAGTTTGAAAAGATTCATCAGTATTTTTTTTTTGGCCGAAATTCCAGCTGTTCAGTTTTTTTTGTTGAGAAAATCATTTTTTTATGTTCCATTATAATTATTATTGTGAGATTATAGTTAAATTTAGTAGCTAACATATTCCTGAAGAATAAGGTAGATTTAATGGTTTGTGTTTCATCGGTAGATTATTAATAAATCAGAAAAACTAATGCAAAGTCGATATTAATAATTAATTCCATTATTTTTTTCATTATTTTTTTTCAGAAAAATTAATGCAAAGTCATTATTTTTTTTCAGAAAAACTAATTCAAAGTCGATAATTAATAAACTAATGCAAAGTCCAAAAACATTTGAAGAACATAGTCTAAATAAATCAGAAAAAAAAAAAGAGGAGAGAGGGTAATTAAAGTTTTTGTTTTGCTGTGGGGCCCACTAATCCTGAAATCTAGCAGCCAATAGGAAGGCTCTAAATGTTTCAGGATTAGTATATAGTAGATTTATGTTAAATTAGATTTACTAAACTCTGATATCAGGTGCGTGGCATACCTGTAACGTAAACTTTTCTTCGGCTGAAACTGACTTAGCTGAATTGCGGTTGCTAGCAGAGAATTACAGGTTTTTGTTAAACAGTTTATTCGTGTATATGTATGTTGTGGTTGTAATACGCACACCTAAAAAGAAGTAGTATCCTTTAGCAGCGTATATATAATGCACCTGACTGAATATCATTAGTTCCTGTTTTTCAAGCAGAATCTACCTTGTCGTTATGTTTTAGCTTACAATTTCACTGTCGTGTTAGTTGTCGGTGTTACTGTTAAGTTTAAACATGTCGATCCCACCAAAAACAAACCTCCCTACTCCGACGAAATTGAAATAATAGAAAATGGTATGCAGCTTTATTCAGAGAGAGATATATGGAATTAAGGGAAAAACAAAGTGATTATTACTGCATGACAAACCAACTGAGCTTACCTTAACTAATAAATTTTTACCAATATGGCCATTATAAATGCCTTCGGTATGCACCTACCAAACAGATTGTTTAATTAAAGTTACTTCTTACAAGTATTTGCAGTTTTCATTTCTTCGCTTGAAGACATGTACTTATTAATTGACTATAGGTTGCATGTTATTTTTCATCTTACAAATCTAATCGTTTAAATTATTTATTCACTAGAGCAAAATACTTAGAAACCGCCACAAAGGAGCTGCACAGTGGTGCTGGATGTTGCATAACCGACTTAGACCTTTACTACTTATTTATAATACGTTTAAGATAGTAGCAAATATCATGCGCTATGTACCAACTTCAACCTGAAGTGATTAGTTAATTTGGAAAGCTTACGCCGCAATATCATGCGCAATAGCTTAGGACTGTGTTTTTTTTTATTATTATATTGGATTGTTGTTTTAGGGAAATTTGTATCGATTATCTAAAAAAGTTCTCTTAGCGACCATATAGAAAAACTAAGATTATAGAGTTTGCGGTTTAGATTTGCCAAAGGTTTGTTTTATTCCTTAAGCTCTATGTACTTATTGTCTAACGTATAACATAATTGAAATTAGCCTCTCGCACAATAATTTTTTGCATTACTTATTATATATGCATGTTCTACTATCTAGCCTTATATTCTCTTACTTGACTAGCTGCTGGCCTGCCTACGCTATACTCTGTCTCCGTCTTCTTATGTTTTCTTCAACTTAGTTACTGCTATGTGCCGATGTTTTTGCCTAATATGTTTGCATGCTTATCTATTTTTTCAGCTACATTAAAATTCAGTACTAACATATCTACGATTACAATCATTATAGGGAATGCGTGTCCAAGCCACGATCTTTGGTAAGGATATTGAATCACTTTCAAATACTCTGTACACACTTGGTCACTACTACGTTTCAAATGCGATAGTACGACCGATACCAGAGCAACATCGCATTGTCAATAATAAATACCAGTGGACCTTAAGCACAAAAAACCCTATCCGTGAGGTTTCGGAAGAAGAACTAGACGGCAGAGTTATAGCTGCAAATTTCAATCTTGTTTCATTCTCTCACCTTCCGGAATACTTGGACTCGGGTACTCTTATCGGTAAGGCACTAAGCGCGCTCATTAACTTCATATTTAGCGCCTCTATCCAGTTTGTTGTGAACAACGTCTATATTTTTTCTACTTCACGATCGTATTCCCCATAGATACACTTGCGGTAGTGGTGGACATTTACCCCAAGAGGACAACGAAAGATGAAACCACTCTACAGGAGTTTCTGCTTATAAATCATGAGTAAGTACAATTAGAAACTGCATTACCGCTTTTTAAGTAGAGCTACATTATTGTACAGCTGACATGTATACGCCTTTTCAGAATGAAACCCACCATTTTGACTATGTGGGACGAACTTGCCTTAAATGAAAGTTCCTACATCTCGCAGTTTCTAGACTCATTTCCTATTATCCTAGCTACGCGTCTCAGAGTAACGTCTTACAATGGTATGCATAACACCAATCGATAAGTATTTTTTCTTGCTTTTTATAAATCTTTTTCTTCTGTTTTCTTTTCTCTTCCTAAACTCTATTAATGCAAAATCAAAATGTTGCTCTTTTTTAGGCATATCACTGTCTACAAAATCGTCGACAACTGTTTTGTTGAATCCACAAACCCCAGAAAGCCAAGCTCTTCAATATTGGTAAGTTCTCTTTAGCTAAATTACTCATAACATTAGAATGTATGTCGCGGCCTACTTCATATGCTGCACTCTTCATTACGCTCTCACAGGGTTCTTCAAAATGAAGAACAAATAAAGCTTCTGAAAAAGGACAAAGCAGTCCCTGCTCCAACCATGAATGCACGTGCACCTCCAGCTGTGATCCCTATTACCTCCGTGTCCGAAACCACTAAGGTAAAACCAACTTAAAAAGGTCAAGCTTACATTTTTATTACCGCAATGCATCGTCTTTTACCTTTCGATTGATATAGCTTTAGAATTCTACATCCTACTTGTCCTTTACCTCACAGGATACCCCCTTTTGGGTAAAGGCATCAGCATCAATACATAAGGTATCGCAGAAGCTCTGGTACATGTGTTGCAGCACATGCTGGAGACCAATTTATGCAGAACACAACGAAACATTTTAGTGTCGAAAATGTGGTCAGGATCGCGTTGCTCAACCAAGGTACATAATTACAGCAAACTCTACACTAGCGTTCGATGTGCTGCTTTTCATTATCATGACCTATATTGTCGTTCAATTTTGCACACCGACAGATGTAACTTTCAAATAGAATTAGCCGATGGTGCGACATCATTAACAGCCACAATTTTTGGTGAAAACGCCGAGAAAGTTTTCAAGATAAACGCCAAGACTCTGATGGAACTGTCTGAAGATCCGCATCAGGTACATATAGTTTCACGAGAATCTATTTTCCAGAATTACCTGCCGTCTTGGATAGCTTTGAAACAGCTAACCGCATATTT
The DNA here is from genome assembly GCA_022085475.1 of Heliosperma pusillum. NCBI lineage: Eukaryota > Viridiplantae > Streptophyta > Magnoliopsida > Caryophyllales > Caryophyllaceae > Heliosperma > Heliosperma pusillum. The sequence goes on from JAIUZE010004947.1 coordinate 229,368, forward strand.
ATACGTACCCATACTTATAAGTACCTACCTGCAACATAGGTTATTTGTTTGCGCTTTCAGTTTCCACCTAGCTTATGATTTAGTCCATCTCTTTCATCACATCTCATCAAGCAAAAAAACCGTCATCTGGTAAGTTAACATTGACTTAATTATAATTTATGAACTCATCATTTGTGTTAGCCTATTAGGACCGTCTTTCAAAATTTGCCATTTTCTTCCCATGAAGAATAGATCAGTAGTTTGGAACGACACTCTCGGTTGCATGTTCTTGAAGAGTAGTTGACTGTTCAATTTAATTAGGGTATATCTATTCTATGTGATTGTACTACTAATATTGCATTTCTGTTTTATTTTTTTTCGGTATTATATCATTCTCATTTATGTGACGCATCCTTCCCGTATAGGCGATTTGTGTTTTAAATGTTAATACTTACCTAATTTAGGCTTACCACATTTTTTTTACATCCTACAGGTTTTTTTTTTGCATTGTTTGGGTCAGAACATCGACTTATTGTCACTTTGACTGCGTTATATATAGCTACACCTTTTTTAGTTAAAAAAAAACAATTTGTGGAAGTGTAATCAGGATTGTCTTGATGTCTATGATCATGACATTATTGTAATGATTTAAAAATAACTATTAATTGTGGACAGGCTGAACCTAGCGCAAAGCGACTAAAAAGTGAAGATCCCCCAAAGGAGTTGTACTTCCTTCTTGCGCATTCAAAGAAACGAGATAACGAGCTTATTGTATCAAGAGTGACGGAAACCTTGCCTACAGATGACGAACACGACCCACAGTAATCATCTCCGAAAAGAAAGCGCTCATGTTGTGTATATAACCAACACCTGGTGCACATACGTTGTACATAACAGACCACTGCTGCCACCTTTTGCCAAACATGTCGAGAAACATACTTTTTTGAAAGGTAAGCCTTTTGACAAACATGTCGTGAAAAGTAGTTTTTTGGAATTCTCGGCTACCGGCACAGTCTGGGAAATCCAAGCTTAGGTACAACACAAGTTTTTGCCTGGACGTCGTCTCCGACCATATAGCTGTAGATTGTTGCACGAGTTCGAAGTAAATCAAGCTCCTAAATGCGTCAATGAAGCTCCTCACGCTGAAGCTCCTTTACTGTCATGTGCTAGCCATATACTTTTGTCGACGACGTAGGAGAACGTTGAAACGTGCAACACGCAAAAGTATATGTGACTGTATGTATATGAAACCTTATATATATATATATATATATATATATATATAGGGGCGGGATCCTGTGCGAACTAAGTTACGGTGCGAACCGTACGAACTAGCTAGATACACTTATTAGTACTGCTAGATACATCTAGGAATACTACTAGATACATCTACCGTAGATGTATCTAGTAGTATTCCTTAGATGTATATAGTAATAGTACGAGATGTATCCGTTGCCAGCTCATCCACGAACCACGTCACTGTAACCCCCACCACCAGCCCCACCACAATTACCGCCGCCGCCGCCAATTACTACTACACAAGTCACCACCACCACCACCACCTACCACCAACGACCATTCTACCTACGACCACCATCACTTCCACCAACCTAGCCACGAACCTCGCCTCGCAATACCACCGTCATATCCGCCTCACAACAACCACCATAAGCAAAGTGCGTCATTTCTGGCCGTTAAAAACGTCATTAGATGCAAAATTATCCGATTTAAACCCCAACATACTCATATTTTTGAAATTCCTTTTCATTTGTTGTAGATCTACATATAAAATGACAAAAAAAAAAGGAAAATGAGGATTGGAGTCGATTGATTGACCGTGGTCCGCCGAGGTAGTCGTTTTAGGTGAGGCGACATCTAGGACATCATCGGAATCATTGTTTGACAACGGTGGCAGCAGCAGACGGATGAACGGAGTCGTAGCCGTGGTACGCCTGAGCTTCTCGCAGTCGCCGGTGGTATGGTGAGCCGTAGCCGTCAGATGGATGAACGGAGTTTCGATGAGACACCGTCATGTGGTTGTTGGAGATTGGTGGGTAAGGGTTAAGGGGAAGACAAAGAATGGTGGCCGCTGGCAGTGTGCGTGAAACACTCCACCGCCGTCTCCCTCGCCGTCGCCGTCCAGTCTCCCTCGTCGTTGTCGGTCAGTCGCCGTCACCGTCGTCGGTTATTTGGCTAGCAGTAGTATCTGAATATAAGGGATGAAAGATATGGTGATATGTGGGGTTTGTTTTGTAACCCATAAGAAAGAGAGAATTTAAGTTGTCTTGTTATTTGGCTAGTTCGTACGGTTCACACCGAACTATTAGTTCGCACAGGAGCCCCCCTCCTTAGGTAAGTCCACCTTCCTTAGGTGAGGTCATGAGTCCTAATATTAATCATTAGATTAAACAAATGAATGGTCAAGATTAAAACAAAAAGGAGAAGACTCATATAAAAGCTTCTAAATGCACCCAAACCCTAATCATTCTCACAAAACAATCAGCCCCCCTCTCTCTCTTCCTTCTCTCACTAGTCACCACTTCTCTCTCAAACCCCCACCTACCCCGTCGTCGCCGCCCCTGCCCCGCGTCGCCGCTCCTACCCCGTTTTCGCCGCCCCTGCCGCGCCGCCCCCGCCCCTGCCGCGACGCCCCTGCCTCGCCCTCGTCACCACCACACCTTGCCTCCCTCCTTCCTTTTTTTTTCCAGGTTTGGTGGTGTTGGGTGGTGTTTTTTTTTTTTTTTTTTTATAGATTTGGTGTTGTGGTGGTTTTAGGTGGTGATGTTTTTTTGTTTTATTTTTTCAAATTTGGTCTTTTTAGAGAGTTTTGGTGTTGTGGTGGTGTTGAGTGATGGTTTTTTTTTTCAGATTTGGTATGTGGTGGTGGGGTCACGGTATTGTCATTGTTGGTGGTGACGCCACTTTGGACTAAAGTTACATATTATAAGACTAAAGTTACACAAAATTAAGACTAAAGTTACATCTTAAGGACTAAAGTTAATAAAACTGGACAAATTAGACTAAAGTCATTAAAACAGTGATTAAAGTTGTATAACATAGTACTAAAGTTACATAAAATTAAATTAAAATTACATTACTAACTTAAAAATTTGAATAAAGTTTAATTACTAGCTTATAAATTGCTAAAGTTACACTCGCAAAAGAGTGAAGTTACAGTGGTAATGTATTAAAGTTACATAAATTATTCCTTGAAAATACTTTACAAATGTAACTTTAAACTTAACTTAGTCAAATTTTATTCAACTTTTATCAAAATTTATGTGACTTGTGTATAATTTTTTGTCACTTTTGTTAGATTTTATGTAACTTTAATATATTATTATGTAACTTTAATCTTAACTTAATCAAATTTTATTAAAAATTATGTTACAGTGGTAATGGATTAAAGTTACATAAATTATTTGAATGTAACTATTTGATAAAGTTACACACGCATAATAGTAAAGTTACACACGCATAATAGTAAAGTTACAGTGGTAATGAATTAAAGTTACATATAATCACAGAGGTAATGGATTAGGGTTACATAATACACAAAGTCCAATTTTATGTAACTCATGTCAAACTTTATGTAACTTTAGTTTAGATTTAAATATATTAATTCGAATTTATACAATTTTATGTAACTTTAGTCAAATATTTTGTAACTTTGTTCAATTTTTATGTAACTTTTGGTCATTTCAAGTGTATAACTTTATTTCATGGTGGCGGCCACCACCAACAATAACATCACCAAGATAATAAAACCAAAATAAACAAATCACTCCACCACCATCTACATCCACCGTGACACACCGCCACCACCACCACCACACCATCCGAACTCCCTCCTCTCTAACCCAACACCACCAAAAACTACTCCACCACCGAAATAATAAAACCAAAATAAACAAATCTGAAAATAAAATAAAAGAGGAGGTGGTGTTGGGAGGCCGAGGGCCGGCGAGTGGAGGCCGCCCGGACGCCGGAGAGGCGGCGTGAAGAAGGAGGGAGGAGGAGGGCCGTGAGAGGAGGAGGAGGAGGGCGGGCAGGATGGGCGGTGGGGGAGGGAGGCCGACAGGGAGAGGGAGGCTGACGGGGAGGAGGGAGGCCGACGGGGAGGAGGGAGGCCGACGGAGAGAGGGAGACGGACGGGGAGAGGAGGTGGTGAGGTTGGTGGCAGAGCGGCGGCGTGGTGGCAGGGGCGATGGGGATTTGTAGAGAGAGGAGAGGAAGAGAGATAAGTGAGTGGAAAAAGTGGGTAGGGTTTGAGAAAACAACTAGGGTTTGGGAGCTTTTATATCATCCATTCTTTTTTTGTTTTAATCTTGACCATTTATTTCTTAGATCTAATGGTGTATATTAGGACTTAGGGACTTACCTAAATAACATGACTTACCTGAACCTGACTCTATATATATAGTAGAGATCATGTAAGTCCATCTACTTTTGTTGAGTCCATGAGTCCTCATCCAAGCCATTGGTTCAAGAAGATGATGGGCTGAGATTAAAACAAAATAAGAGGCCAAGATTGTGAGACACACACAATCCAATCCTCATCAAACCCTAATACAAATACTCTTCCATCCATTCAATCTTCTCATTTTCACATCCACCCACTCTCTCTACCTCCCTTCTCTCTCATAATTCTCACAAAATAAAACCCCAAAAAAACAAAACCTCAAAAAATACACTTCTTTCTTCTTCACTCACCACCACCTTACTCCTCCGTCGACCCCAGCCCCATCGCCTGCCACCGCCGGTATCTCCCGCCCCGCCGCCTGTCACCGTCGTCACCTCACTGCCGCCACCTCCCACTTCGCCACTACCACGGGCCACCACCGCAACATGCACCTCCCCCTTTCCCTCACTCACCAAACCCGACCACCACCCCACTCCCTGTACCACCACCACCCACTCCCTGCTGCCACACCCGCACTCCCGCTACCGCCAACACCGCACTCCCTGCTGCCGCGGCCACCCTTGCTGCCGCCGCCGCCTTCTCCTCTTCCTCCAACCACCACTAACAAAAACCACATCACACTACCACCTCTATACTAAACACTCCATTTCAAATCTGAAAAAAATAAGACAAAAAAATAACAATACCCCCCCGCAAACACCATCAACATCAACACCCCCACCAAACAACCACCATCAAGTTTCAGATCTAAAAAAATTAGATCTCGTTTCAAAAAATTTCTTATATTATCTTTAATATATCTCTTTTTTTATTAAGATTGCACATGTTTTTTATTTTTATTTTATGTGTTTTTTTTCTAGATCTACTTTATTTCTTTTCAGATTTACTTTTTTTTTTATATCTTGTTTTTTTTTTCCCAAATTTCTCATGTTTGTTTTTTTCGAATCTAAAAAATCACCATTTTTTTTGTGGTTAGATGTTTTATTTTACTGAAGTTACACTATTAAGTACTGAAGTGACAAGTATTGAATTGACACTATTATTATTGGTGGTTGTTGAAGTTACACCATTATTAGCTAAAGTTACACCATTATTAGTTAAAGTGTTCTTTTATGTTATTTTTACCTTCTAGATCTATTTTTTTTAATTATATCTTGCTTTTTTTTTTTATGTTATTTTACTTTTCCAAATCTGTTTTTTTTTTGTTTTATTCTTTTTACATCTTTTTTTAATTTTTCAAATTTCTTATGTTTTTTTATTTAATTTTAGATCTTGTTTTTTTCACTCTTAAAGACTGAAGTAACACTCTTAAAAGACTGAAGTAACACTCTTAAAAGACTGAAGTAACACTCTTAAAAGACTGAAATAACACGTTTAAGGACTGAAGTGACTTTTTCAAGGACTGAAGTTACGCTCGTAAAGACTGAAGTTATGCTTATAACACATCTTAGTTTGAAGTTACACATATAATGGTTGAAGTTACACTCGTATTGACTAAAATTACACTCATAAAAGACTAAAATCACATAAAGTTGTCTTAAAGTTACATAAATTCAAATTAATATAATCGGAATCACAATTTAGTTTGAAGTTACACAAAAAATGGTTGAAGTTACACTCGTAATGACTGAAGTTACACTCATAAAAGACTAAAATCTCATAAACTTCTCTTAAAGTTACATAAATTCAAATTAATATAATCGGAATCACAATTTAGCTTAAAGTTACACATATAAGGGTTGAAGTTACACTCGTAATGACTGAAGTTACACTCATAAAATGCTAAACTCACATAAAGTTGTCTTAAAGTTACATAAATTCAAATTAATATTATCGAAATCACAATTTAGTTTGAAGTTACACAAAGAATGGTTGAAGTTAGGGCAGAGCATGGATCGGATATCCGATCCGAATCCGATTTTCGGTTCGGATATCCGATCCGAAAAAACAAAATTTCATTATCCATGATCTGATCCGAAAGAGTCGGATATCCGAAATTCAATATCCGAAAAAATCGGATTGGGTATCCGATATCCAATATCTGATCCGAAAATTCCAATTTTCATTCTTAAACACAAAATCAAACATAAATTGGTTCATTAGCCTAATTATCAAATTTGTAAAACACAAAAAATTAAAATTAATACATTCAATAAATAAGCGGTGGACGAGTGGTGGCGGCGCTGGTGGTGGCTGCTGCCTCATTTATGGCGACGCTGGAGGAGTGAAGAGGTGGACGAGAAGGAGATGGACAAGCGGAGTGGCGGTTGCGTCGTCGTGTGAAACGGTGTTGTCGTCGTCGAGTGTATCGTCGGTCGTGTCGTCGCGTTTGGCGTTTCAGTTGTCAGATCTTAGGTGGTTGATGGATGGGGTTTAGTGATGGTATAATGAATTAATGTTTGATGTAGAAATAAAATGCAGTAGGTTTGTTTATCAAAAAAAAATGCAGTAGGTTTGGGAATGAGGGAGGGAGGGAGTTATAGGACTATATGACGGCTGAGGTTTCATTTATAGTATACTTTGTATTAGGTTTAGTTAATGGGCCTCCCAACCTCATCCATTTCAGAGAAAAATATAAAATAAAATTTTTTGGATCGGATACGGATATCCGAAATTTTTAGACTAGGTATCTGTATCCGATCCGATATCCGAATATTTCGGATCGGATATCCGATCCGAAACCTAATTTCGGATCGGATATCCAACTTTTCGGATCGGATTCGAATCGGATATCGGGTCGGTTCGGATAATCGGATTTTTTGCTCAGCCCTAGTTGAAGTTACACTCGTATTCACTGAAGTTACAATCATAAAAAGGCTAAACTTGTCTTAAAGTTAAATAAATTCAAATTTGTATAGTCGAAATCACATTTTAATTTGAAGTTACAAAAATAATGGTTGAAGTTACTCTCGTAGTTACTGAAGTTACACTAATAAAAAGTTGAAGTTACAAAAACTTATTGTTACAATATGAAGGTAAGTGTAGGTGGAATTCATTAAACCCCACCCATTTTAATCTAATCTTGTCCCTCCATCTTGTTCTCATCTTGTCCATTCATTTTTGTTCTAATCTTATCCCTTCATCTTGTTTTAATCTTGTCCCTCCATCACCTTCATCCAAAGGCTTGGATGAAGACTCATGGACTCAAAAAAAATGGTGGACTCACAAAAACCTATCTCTCTCTCTCTCTCTCTATATATATATATATATATATATATATATATATATATATATATATATATATATATATATATGTGAGTGTGTGTTTATACAAATATACATCTACATGTACATTAGTACGCGTTTACCAACGACGCGCATTCAGGAATACCACTTACGACACTACTGCCCGAGCAATGCCGGGCCCAAAAACTAGTATAAATAAAAAAGGCAAAAAGTGTGTCATGGTGCATGAGATCTTACTTGGGTCAACTTGATCACTGACAAGGTCCAATACCAGCACATTACCAAGAAAAAATTCCGAAATACTATCAATTCTTCCGGGAATATCAAAAATTCCTCCGGTTTGAGGTTTTACACTTGCTATTACCTTTAAGCTCACGCCTTTCTCCTCCACAATACTATTTGCTTCAACTTCACTCAAATCTTTTAGGGTTTGTTGTGTCCCATGCAATTTCCTGTAAAATAACAAATCGCTTGTTGGTCGGTTTATTGTAATACTCGTAAAATATTGTGATACATTTTCGCCACAACCCTTGGGTAAAGGGTTGTGTAAATTGCGTCGTGAAAAAAGTGATGAATATTTGTGTATCTTGTAGGTGGTTGATTTTAACATATTTAATTTAGTTGGAAATACGGAGTAGTAAGGATTACATGCTTAGACGATATATGAAGGTATGACAACATCGTGATTTATAGATGAACGTAAGGGGTAAATAGGGTCGATTTTCTTTAACGTGCCTCGTCCTTAGATACATTCAACTTGTTGCAAAAATCATGCATGTCACAGTCGATATATATATGTAAGATTGTGGATATTGACATTGTGATATCTAGTCAACCCGCGAAAATTAGAATTAAGTAAATATGTCAATTATAACAAATGTATTAATAAGTACCATGAACTTGATATATACTTTTATTGATCTATTGTCTTGTTAATTATTTGTTTTTATAAGCACAATTCTTATCTCATAAAAGTTTAGAAATTTGAAATGAATTGAAAGATGGTCATTTGAGTTGAAAGTCGTACAAATAAGAATAGTGGAATTGTGGAAGTGGAACCAAGGTATGTGTTAGAACAGTAAGTTGGAGCTGGCAAGTCTTCCCGACTCGAGTGATCCGACCCAAATCCGAGCAAACCAGACCTGATAAAATCCGGGAATTTATCGAACTAGAAGCGACCGAACTCGATGACGGCCCGTAACCCTACGCGACCCGATAATCAGTGACTCAAGCCCGAACCAGACCCGTCCCGATATTGACCCGATTAAATTGATGTTTTGACAATTATTTAGCTTACTATTGATCAAATGAAACTGATTTATTATTTATATTCAATACGTTTGACTTAATAATGAATTACTTAAACCAAATAATGCTTAAAAATTAAATTTAATGGTCAAGACTTGAAAAAATATGAAAAAGTAATCGGCCCCGATAATGACTCGACCCAAACTCGACGCGTCCCGATGCATCCGACCCGAAGTGACCCGTCCCAATAACGACCCGAACCCAACCCGACTTGACCCAAAAGGGTAGACTGACCCGAACTCGATCTGAACCAAGCCGACTTAACTCGACCCGACTAACCCAATTGCCACCTCTACGATAAGTCTTGCTTAAGACCTGTATTATCCATCTTTAGGAGGACAAGTACTACCACATGATGGTAATAAAGACAACTTTTGATCTTTTCTAGGCAACAAGTGAGGTGATTTGATACGTATTCGACCTATCTTAAGTTTAAAAAGGATAGTGTCCGTCTTAAATGAGAATTTGTGTTCTTACAATCCTCATAAATTGGATAACCGGGTACTTTATGTATACCGGTTGGGTAGGTAGGTCGAGTCTCAGCTATACAAGTTGGGTTGAGATATAATCATCATAATCTTACCTCATTTGAATTCTTAATATGTTCCCTTAAGGCATACGTAAAAAAAATCGCAAATTTAATTAGACGAGTCTTCGCTACTTATGTAGTAAAAATATATAGTATCTATGTCCCGGTCATTTATTTACCTAATTTGCTTTTAGCACAAAAAATAAATAAAGAGTAAGGGAATATTTGTAGTTGTACTTCGTGTATAATAAGTGGATATAGTGCCATTTGGGGATTAATTTCTCATAAAAAAATCATTTTAAAAATAAAAAGGTAAACAAATGAAAGTAATAAACAACTTATGGAGGCGGAGGGAGTATATGTATAATTAAATTGTACATTTAAAATACAAACAAACTTATTAAACATCCTAATAATTTGAGAGCGTATTTCCTACTGAATACTTCCTATTGTGTGGAAAATTTCTTTGACATGAGCATGTGGGGATTTATTCATAAATCAATTTTTTTTTTGATAAAGTACTCTTTATTAAAAGAATTGATCAAATAATAAATAGGACATATTCCCCGATTAAAAAAAGGGACATATATCACTGCATAAGATGATCATAAGTAGAAAACACAAATAATGACACGATACGTACACGACACGAAATTAACGGACTTATATAGAGACTTAATGACCCATTTATGTAAGTGGTCGACACGAACACGGCACGAGAATTAATTGGATTGGGTTTGGGTTTGGGTTTGGGTTGTGCTCTCTAAACACGAACCTGGAACGAATGACCTCATTACTAAATTAATCCTCTTGTTTTCTTAATCTCCATCACATAGATATACTTTTACTTTTCAAATATAAATATGACACGAAAACACGACACGAACCCGATACGAAAGTAACGGGTTATGGTTGAGGCTTGATGACCCATTTATATAAGTTGGGTCGATACGCATGACACGATATTTAATTGGGTCGGGTTTGGGCTGAAGGGTTTGTGATCTGTTTACATGTGATACGAACGCGAACCCGATACGAACCGATCTATTTGCCTGGTCTAATCATAAGGCCGGATCTATTCCTAAATCAAAACTTTTTTGATAAACTACTCTAAATTAAATGAATAGAACAAATAATATATAGGACGTATTCTCTGAAAATAAAGAAAAGACATATATTATTGCGTAGAATACTCTAAAAATAAAAGTTAGCTCGAGCGGTAAGAGTTCTTTCACTTTAACCATGAAGTTGGGGTTCGATCATTATTCGCGACATAGTGCGCTCATTTGAGCCGAAAAAACAAGGCTTTGAATCAGTCTCCTATAAACGATCTATGTTTAATAAATATATTGGGCTAGCCGTGTAATATTTATTAATTTGCAATAAAAGTTGGTATTATATCATAACAATCTCATCCAAATCCGGCTTCCACCCTAGTTGCTGGACCGGACACCGGTTATGCCCACCATTTATCCGCTTCCTTGGCAAGGAAGTGCACGGCTATTTTTGTAGTTGCCTTGGTTGAGCTAAGCTTGTTGGTCTTGTAGCACTTGGGTACTTGGGTGAGTGCTTGGCAAATAGCATTGTCAAATTCGGAAAGCATACACAATGAAGCTACCAACTTAGGCCCTTAGACTACCTATTTTCATTCATTGTTAAGGGTCAAGCTATGTTAATTAAATGTTAGGGTGACACGAGTGTGCGTCGAGAGCGTTGTGCTCTGATACCAGCTGTGACTCATCTCCCGCAATTATACATAAATATAAGCACATATCAGCAGCGAAAAATACGTAGTTTTTTAAAGTTTTAAAGTTAAAATCGCGAGGTGTCATTGAAATCGATTTAAAGAAAGCTGGAAGTTTTAGAAACATCATCAAGCCACGAAATATTTATAAGACGGCATAAGTAGCAAACCATAAAACAGAAGAGTATTAAATTATACACAGATATCAAATCCCTCCAAAATAATTAAGTTTGTCACAAAAGACAATATAAACTACATCGTGAAGGTCATATCATTGTCATAACAATGCTAGGTAGCAACGCTAGGCAGCGAAGTCGTCGATATCCCCAAATATAACACCAATAATATGTACATTCATGAAACATGAACTCCAGAGTGCGTGTGAACCCTTGCAATATAACACAAATATAAACATTCAGATGAAGCGAAAATTGTGAAAATTTGAAAACTCTTATAACTTAAAAGAAATAATGGCAGAGGTCGAGTTAGGTGCGTACTCGACCGAGTGGAGGTGTTACTCGGTCGAGTGAGCATGGACCCCATTGAGTAGTTGGTTACTCGGTCGAGTGGCCTTAGTTGGAGATTTTGGTTTTGCCATGTGTGTTTTTACTCGATCGAGTATTTTGAGTACTCGATCAAGTGGTGGTTACTCGCTCGAGTAAACTCGGTCGAGTGGTCAGGTTAATCGACCGAGTAATTTTCGAAATGCTGCTCTTGTTATTTTTAATTTTCGTGTGGGTCCTATCTACTATATAAGACTCTTATATCTCTTAATTTATCTTATTTCTCATTAGAAACATAAAAGTCTCATACATACATCCTGTAATAAATTCTTCAATTAATTCCTAATTAATCCCTAATTAATTACTCCTTAATCTTCTATGTGATTTGTTGAGGAAATCAATCTTCTAGATCTAACTCTCATCTTTTTCAATATTTGTAAGTCATTTTCATCCTTAATCTTGTGATTTCATCTTATCATCTATTAAGTTAATTAAGTTTAGAGTAATTAGTATGATATTGTTAGTTACTTAGTTAGATTGATTTTTTGGTTGAGATTTATATTATTATATTTAGATATATTGTTTAGATTAGATTATATTGATTATCTTGAGTTAGATTGTTGTTATTACTATATTAGAATTTGGGGGAAATTGTTATAGATGATAGAATTGTTGTTTGATATCATATAATGGGGCGTTTGATAACGCGAAATTGATTTCATTTTCATGATTTGAATTGTAGAAATCAAAATGTTTGAATTCAATTCCAAATCTAATTCCAATAATTCGTTTGGAGATCACTTGGAAATCAATTCCGGATTTCAATTTCTCAGATTTCAATTTCTCAATCCCGTTTGGGAAACTCATGGAATTGAAATTGGAATTGGGCGGGGCGTATATGGGTCAAATGAAAGTACTAGACCCTTAATTAGACTCCTCTAATTAGTTCATTAAATTACATTAAGTTAATGATTTAGGATCTAGTTATCATGCATGCAAATATAAAAGCATAAAAGAAAAGATAAGACCAAAATATCCTTACATTGGGATTTTTGGTTCAATATGGGCACACTAAGAACTCCTTCTTATTGTTCTTGAGCATGAAATTAAGTGGATGATCCTCCAAAAATAACCTCCAAAGTAGAAGGTCTCCTTCTTGTTGCACCCAAGATTAAACCCAAATAATCTTACCTTATTATTAACTAGATAATAAGTAAGATAAAAACTACTAATATTATGGTATTACTACACTAGTAATATATAGTGAATATTAGTATATATGAGAGTTTAGAGAGAAGTTGAGTTTAGAAAGAGAAATGAAAAGAAGCATAATGAATTAAAGTGATCATAAAATTGAACAACAATTGTTCAATATCAAGGCCATTTTGGCCGGTCACTATGAGCCCTTTATGGCTCTTATTTTGCTTCTTTTAATCACATGCAAAAGACTTTGAGTGTTGGTAGTAATTGTGATGATGATTGTGTCATAACAATTCATTATCATGTGATGGGGTGTAGAATTGGTAGAGTAAAATAACTAATGATTTTACCTACTCAAAACCGGTCCACTTGTGTCCATAATGGACCATTTTGATTTTTGATATTTGTCTCACAAATACTTATTAATCATATGCTTAATTGTCTTGTATAATTAAGTGTTAATTTGATCATATAACAATTATATGACTCAAATTAATAAACAATATGTACTTAACTTTTAAGTGATATTTTACCATTATATCAATATATAATGGGTCCCACAATGTCCAGTTAATTTATTTTACAACTCTTTGTAAATATAATTAACTAATTACCTCTACCTCAAAATATATGCATAACCTCAACTAATTTAATGAATTAACGATTAATCAATAAATTAAATCTTATTTAATCGTATTAAAATAAGACGTAAAATTTATTTAGTCAGTTATCGTATAATTGACTACTAAACTTAAGTGGAATGAGTTCGCAACTCAATTTCCAATAAATAACTCTCGTAACTAAACGTACATATCAAATATATGTAATGCTCTAATTAAACTGTATCGTATACAAATAATTAGTATTTTATTTGGGTCTCATCCTATAGGTGTGACCTAAAGGGATCAGTTGATTACCGCCGTCATACGACAATAACGTCAAACTCTAGTCAGCCAAGCGTTACCGATTTACGTTAATCAACTGAAGTGGAGTATCAAAATATACTAATCATGCCACGTATATTCCAAATGAGATTTATTATATAAATGCACTATTGTGGAGGACACTTACTCCAACAATCTCTCACTTGTCCGATACAAGTTGTGCATGAAGCAACACTACTGCGGAGTACTTCTCCTTCTACAGTTTCTCCCACTTGTCTCGACAAGTTGTGCGCTACCGATTCTTTTGTCTCTTTTGCGTCACATCCTCCCACTCATTGCAAGGTGTCTTACAGGTCGCACTTGCAATTGAAAAATATAAATAGAGTGGTTTTCTCGATCTGAGAGAGTAACTGTCTGACCGGAAAATCTACCAGAGATCTCTTCCGAGCGTGGCCACGCATTTCCAGTTACTACTCATCGAGTGGCCCGAAGATGTTAATACCCAACGTGGGTGGACAATTCCTGTTGATCCATCTTACATTGTATGATGCAGATCACCATGACCCAGAAGATGTCCATCGGCCTCCTTTCACGGCACGACCTAGGACAAAAACCAAAGTCAATCGGAACCTACACCGACTCAGGTAAATGGTCGCGAGTCTAAAGAATCGACTCATAGGAATAAAATAGAAATCCCCGCCACGACCAGGCTTCAACAATTTTGATAAGGGACTCTATTATGGTCACTGCCCGACAGAGTGTCTCCACAGTCTGCCTATGTAAACGACCAGTCATCTCCATGACTCCATGGTGCTGAACCAACCATCGATCGACTTACAATCTAGTCACTTCGAGACGTCACCTCAAATGAGTGACTAGGGACAAAACACTAAGTTCATCATGTTCACTTGAATTGGGTTCAACCTTTCTTTCAACCAATTCGGATAAACAAAGTATTAAAATTTAGTCAAACTAAATAAAGGAGTTTTTTAATGAAACTCTAACAATGAATGCGATTATCAAATATTTGGAAAAATTGATACGCTATCAATAATTTCATATCTCATAATCTCTAGCAATTCAGGTACATATTTCAATCCCCATTGAAATGACATGACTATCATGTTCAGCCTGCAAAAAGGCATGGCTAATGGATTAGCAATACTTGCATCTTTCCCATCGTTCTGATTGCTATTTCTCTTTGTCTACGTAATCTCATATTACATAAAACTTTCTGAGTACGTGTCTAGGTTTGAATCTAGACTTAGGACTCTTGGCCTAAAGGTAGCTCCCACTGTTTTACCAGTATAATGGGATATGATATACAACTATATGAACTATTTCTAGTCCCTCCAATACTGTCGAATCCAAGCTACTTTCATATGCATCATCATATGACGCAATGTACTCCATTTCCGTGGTTAAATCCGCAATGATAAACTGCCTGGAACACTTCCAGCGGATACATGACATTTCTATTTGAAAATGTCACTCCTACTTGGAACCTTTCCAATAGTATTTTCTGCTTGGAATTCTTCCAACAGATAAATCTTCTATAAAACACAGCCAGCTCGTGATTTCAAATCACTTTGATCAGGTTGGAAACTGAAGTCTGTGTAACCCTTACACGCAACTCATTTTAAACTCCAAACACATGGAACATATCTTTTAGTCCTTCGCAAGTACTAAGGATGTTCTTTATGGCTATTAAGTGACTCTCACTTGGATTTGATTGCAAATGATTTGTCATACTCAAAGCATACGAAATGTCGGATTGAGTATACATCACAGCGTATATAATTGACCCCGCAGCGGAAGCAAAAGGAATCAATTATGATGTGTTCAACTTCCTTGAACTAGTCAAAGATCTTATCAATATAAGAATTTTGACTCAATGCTAATATCCTTTTAGATTTATCTCCATAAATCCAGATATCTAAAAGTTGTATTCTACTTCTCCAATATCTTCCATCATCTAGAATGATCAATATGTCTCCACATATAAGACTGATGAAAACCATATTACTCCCACTAAACTTCATGTATAAACATAATTCCAACTCTTTAGTGCTTACTTAAGACATCCTCTTAAGCTTGCAAATTAACTTAGGATAGTTAGGGTCTACGAACCCACAGGTGAATATAAAATATACTACTTCTTCTAGAATCGTATTCGAGAAGGTGGTTCTTGAGGTCCAATTGACATCATATTATTATGATATGCTGTAATTGATAGTTTCTTAAACTTGATATTAGACACTTCTAATATCATTATACAATTAGTTTACTCTTACACTAAATGAATCTTATGCATGCATAACAAAATAAGACAAAGATAAAAAGAAACATTTTCCTTACATTGAATACAAACAAAATGGGCACAATATTTGGACACCTTCCAAATATTGTTCTTGAGCTTAAATAAGAATGATGATCTTCCAAGTTTCAAATTAGAAACTCTCCAATTAGTTGCACCCAAGACTACCCTTAATCTCTACAAAATACTACACTAGTATTAAATGTAGTAACCCTTTAAAATGATCTAATAACTCTTAATACTACACTAGTATATTATTAGAGAATATGAACTCCAATATGAACTTCTTAAGTTGTAGAGAGAAGTTGGAGAATAATAAGAGAGATAAGTGATTTTTTTGCATGAATGAATTATATGAGATAGTATAGAATAAATAAGAGGAAAATCAAGCCCTCTCTTGGCTTGAGAGAACCGGTCACATACACCCACCCACATGGGTGGGGTGTTGTCATTTTCACATTGTTCTTAACAATGTTAGGTTGAGTGTATGGGTCATTGTAGTAATCATTTGTTCTAATTCTTAATTAGAATAAAATTACAAACTAAAAACCTACCCACCATCACCACAAAACCGGTGCACCCATATAAAATGGGTGTCCATTTTATTTTTGCAATTTGTCATTTGTCACAAGTGTGACATATGACATGTAACATGTAATTTTGCTTATAAATGTGCATTTAACCAATTTAAATGCAATTTCATAACAAATAAATTAGACTTAACATTTTAAGTCACATTTTATAATTACATGTAAATAAAATGGGTCCTCTCATATTTGGTTAAAATAATCTACAACAATTTGTTAATTATAATTAACCAAATTAACTTATCTCAAATGTTTCATAAACATAATGCATTCTTAGTAATATAACAATTAAATTACCAAAATGAATCTTATTTAATCATATTACAATAAGATATATTTCTCACTTACAATTTAAACTTGGTTCAGTTTAAGGGATTAATTAATCTGTATCGCTATACAATTAATTAATGTACATGATTAGGGGATTGTCCTTTAGGTGTGACCTCAAGGGATCAATTGATCACCACCGTCATACGACAGTAACGTCAAACACAAGTGAGACAATCGTTACGATTTATGTTGACAGTTGACTATAATATTCATCATCACTTTGTATTCTTATTATTGAGATTTACTTACGTGATCGCAAGATTGGTGAGGACACTTACTTCCAACAGTATCGGCTTAAGGATATTCGAATGGATCAAAGAATAAGGTTGGTGAAAACTCTTTGCCTACCAAGTTATCTTTCAGATTAAACATTTTAATGTTCATCATGCCAAATTTCGATCTTAAAAATCCAATTACATGAGAGGTGTACTTCTTCAAGTAAATTTTACCAGGTCACATACCTGACCATCATGCATGGAGTCCATTACGAATCGTATGACTCTAAGCCATATCAAGAAGTTGGGATTAAAAACAGTCTTTTATAAGTCGCATTTTAGAATTCATCACTATAAAGGAGCGTAAAATTCCACCTGACCTCCTAGGTCCGAAGAAAACAACTACTGAAAATAGAAATGAGGAACACTTTTCCGGACCTATGCCTAAGGTTGTGGCCTCTTTTGAAAAACCTTTTCTCCCACTTTGTCTTATCAAGAAATAATCGTATTTTTATTGACAGACAGCATCACGAGTCACAAACGCTTTGTTCTCGTTGTCAATGTGGGATTATTGAGCACTTGTTTCATTCAAATAACTTATAAATTAGGTACGCTACCTACCCATATCGTATATGGAATGAAATCAGACTGTTTTAAATGTGTTTTTAATATGGTGGGAAAAGAAATAGCAGACAAAAATATTAAGATCCCAAGGTTAGTCAAATGGCTCATTTTGATTTGACAAAGACAAAACCATATCGTATAAGGTTCTGTATCTTATTCAACAACACCTTATCTAATAATGTGTGATAGAGAAGTTAACTTGTGAAACCATTTCACAATACTTTTGGTGAAAATCAAAGTCAATACTTAGATATTTATAGTTACGATTTAGTCGTAAGTCCTTGATCTAATGCTCTAGTGGTTAACTACTTCTTATTGAAGCTCTTTGAACTTTTCAAAGATTTCTCTTAGCACCTCATTAAGTAAAATCAAACATAATATCTACCTAAATCGTCGGTAAATCAAGTGAAGTAATCATTACCATCTCTGGTTGTGTTTGTTATTGGACCACACTTATTCTTGTGTAATGGGGCCAATAATTTGCTAGTTCGATTTCCTTTTCAACAAAAAGGGTACGAATCATCTTGCCTTGAATACAAGTTCGCACGCACCAAGATCAAAATCAGATGGTGTAGGGATAGTTGGTCAATACTAGCCTCTTAAGTGCTATTCAAATCCAGAATTAAGATTAGGATTAGGGTCACCAATTTTGAGTTTTACAATCTATATGACAAGTAATTATTAATAGTTTAGATAAAGAATATATTTACCTTGATTGGTATGGGATAACCATTGACCAAGATAGGCTTAAAACGATACAACGTTGTCTATTCACAAAAATTGAAACACTTGTGTAGTACACTTAAGTGGATACTATATTCTTTATTTAGAGGTTAGTACATAATAACGTTTATTGAAGTATACCTCTAAATCCAAAAATAGATTGATCACATTATAACTTTTATATGTCTCTATAGAAATAAAACTACAATAGTTATATTTCCCTTGTAGGTCGACATTTAATTATGGTTAGTCGTCGCACGAATCATTATTATATGCATTGAATACATTGAAGAAAACCATAATAGGTATATAATACCCAAAAATTGCATTTAGCAAAATAAATGTCGATCATATAGATATTATGGGTGAAAAAATTACACCTAATTTCTAACTCTTTAGAAAACTTTGGGAAGATTCTTTTCTTGTGTCCTACACTGTAAAATAGAATCGTCAAAAAGTTGGGTTCGACACCTTGCTTGGGTTTTGACTTTACTATTCAAAATAGTCTTGCCTTTATCCCTTGCCTTGTGTCAAAGTCGAGCCAACCTACTCTTGAACCTCGCCTTAACAATTAAGAGATATTAAACACATCATCTAGTGCTCCCACTCACTTCATGAATCTCTACTGAGAACCAAAAGTATATTGAATTATTGTGAAGACTATCTTCCATTCATTCATGGTTTTACCTTCAAAAAGGAATAAAACTTTTCATGAAGTGATTACGGATTTGGTTTGTTCACGATTTCCAAATAAATCGATTAATTTTTAACCTAGTTCATCCCAACGTTTTGGCCTTCTTTTGAGTAAAGCCTCCATAAGGAGAATTATGACGAACATACCAAAATACAAATATTTTATGTGGAGCAAAACATTGATGTAACCATTGTTATAAGAAGGTGTCACAAAATATTCAAAAACGCTTTTGACTAAGTGTGACATATTCATTTACTCTTCATAAGAGACATTTGCAACGGTGAATATGAGGATCAAAAGATAAAACTCATTTTGTCTTTAGCTACGGTGTTTTAAACGAAGATCGCAATCAATATACTACCGTATAAAATAATGGAAACCTTTTCCACGATTGAACGGATTTATAAGTTCATAGAAGAAAAATAATTGTCATTGCGCGACTAAAAATAAATATCAACGGAAAATAAACATTCATTGCTTATATATAATTCACTTGTAAAAACAATTTTAAACAAGTCACTCAAGAAATGACCCCTCACGAAAGTCCATAAGTGATTCCAAGACCCATCTTTAGACAAAAATAGTCATCGCATTGCTACCTTTATCTAACAAGGTAAGTCAATACATTGATCATTTACACTTAGAACTCTTGGTTGACGGATTTCAAATAAATCCATCTCCTAGTCCCAAGATAACGCTTATCTCGTTGAGTCCAATCCAATTTAAGCTTGTGATCGTATCACCCTACTTACCCGAGTTAAAAAGGGACCCACGAGCGTGGTAGCCCTAATGAACACGGGGTTCATAGGTGTTACTAATTGGTAAGGCTAAATATCAATTTTTAAGTTATGTGAGAGGTCTTGTCAATTTTGTTATTAATTCCCTATAAGCGAACTAAGTCGGTGAATTGTGAATAACGTTGAATTGACAATCGAGAAATAAAATTGCATGTGTGACGATTTTGGGCATGAGCGAAAATAAAGCTAGCAATTCAAGCAAAAACATAATCCTCGTATGGCCACCTAGCTAATCAAAATTAACTAGATAGTTTACAATTCGGAACCAACTCGTGGTCCCTTGCCTTTCACTTGGAACACCTTCCAAAAATGGCACCGTCTTGGAAGGAGTCCACGGTCTTCATAAAAAAAATACAAAATATAGGAAAATATACAAATTATATTATACATTTATACTATAAAATAAAATAATTAAATTATACAAACCGGCGATACGAGAACGCAATAAAATTACAACCAAAACGTTATTCCCTTACATTACGGGTAATAACGATAAAAATTAACTAGGCCATACTAGGTACAAAATTTGCATAAATTATTAAATAAATGACATTAATTCATTCAAACATAAATAAAATAAATTGCTGCAAAATTCATGCCAAAATCGTCCTAAGTTAAATTCATGCTCATTGTAGCTCGATTTCTTCCGGGATTTATTGATTTTTAACCATTAAAAATCATCATCAACTTTTAAATCTCATTTAAATTCAAACTAATTAACTAAACTGATTTAGAACTCAAAATTAGTCACTACTAATTTTGTCGGTCATTAGTTAGATCGATTTGATTTCATTTGCTAAATATTACGGTTTAATCATAACAATTATGAAATAAAACCAAAATAAAATATAAACATCATAAAATTTGAAAACAAAAATTTTGTACATTCTGGAAAAATTCCAGGAACTATAAAAATAAAAAACATTTGCTCAAAAATTTAAATTAAGTTTATGAACAAATAGCTTTGTATTTAATGGTTTTATCAAATAAAAACATTAGATATAGTAAAACAGTGAAACAAATTATGAAATTTCACCAAGAGTATCAACATCAGAATGTTAAATGTAAAAAAAATTTCAAGACCAGAAATGGACGTTTAAATTTTATGAACATTATAATCTCATATTATCGACTTTTATCGTATAAAAATAAATAAACATGCAATACATAAGTAAAAGTCACGAAATTTTACATACAATATGTAAGAAATGCATGTGAGATCATATAAAAATTTCATGGCCAGAATCAACATGCAACTATTTTTAGTTAACTTTTAACTCATAAAATGCATGTTAACTCGGTTTAAACGCCAAAAATCAAAATAAATAGCAAATTAATCCTTAAAATCACGAAATTTGACCACAAATATTTTGAGGTCAGTAGGTATACATGCACCAAAAATTTTCGTCAGAATCGTATTTTAACTCAAAATCTTTGATTTATTAGTTATCTTATAACTTTAATAAAAATGTCAAAAATGAACATGCATGCTACAAGCTAGCTCTGATACCAATTGAAAGTCCATAGAACTTAATTAGACTCCTCTAATTATTTACTAAATTACTTATTAATTTAGTATTTAAGGATCTATGTAACATGCATGCAAATATAAAGACATTATATAAAAATAAGAAAGAAGAAATTCCGTCACATTGATATGGAAATAATATGGCCACAAAAAAGAAATCCTTCTTGTTGTTTCTTGAGCTACAAATATTGGATGAACACAAACTATCTCCAAAGTAGAAGATCTCCTCTAAGTTGCACCAAGATTAACCCAAATAATCTACCCTTATTATTAACTAGATAATAAGATAGATGATATACTACTAATATTAGACTATATTACTACACTAGTAATACTTAGGAAATATTAGTATATGAGAGTTATTAGTGAGAGGAAGGTTTTTAGAGAGAAGAGTAAAAATTGCACAAAATGAAGTAATGAAAAATGAACAACATTTGCTCATTATAAGGCCATTTTGGCCGGTCCATATTAGTCCAAAAGGACTTTTATTTTGTTCAATTTGATCACATGCATTTGAATGGAGTGTTGTAGTATATGTGATGATTATATTCTACTTGTTATGTCACTTTCAATAAGTAACTAAAGAGTAAAAACAAGAACAAAATCATCACCCTTCTAACTACAATCCAACAGGCCATTTTGGCCTAGTTAGGTCCATTTTGATTTTTGATATTTGTCTCACAAATACTTATTGATCATATGGTTAATTATCTTGTATAATTAAGTGTTAATTTGATCATATAACAGTTATATGACTCAATTAAATAAATAATATGTACTTAACATTTTAAGTAATATTTTACCATTATATCAATATATAATGGGTTCCACAATGCTTAGTTAATTTATTTTACAACTCCTTGTAAATATAATTAACTAATTACCTTTATCTCAAAACCTCAACTAATTTAGTAATTTAACGATTAATTACTAAGTTAAATCTTATTTAATCGTATTAAAATAAGATATAAATTTATTAGTCAATTATCGCAAAATTGAAAAATAAACTTAATCGAATTTGAGTTCTTAACTCAATTTCTAACAATTAACTCTCGTACATATCTAATATATGTAATGTACTAATTAACTGTATCATATACAAATAATTAGTTACTATTTGGATTTCATCCTTTAGGTGTGACCGAAAGGGATCAGTTGATCACCGCCGTCAAACGACAATAACGTCAAACTCTAGTTAGCCAACCGTTATTGATTTACGTTAATCAACTGACTAATCATATATGTAGTCAATATTTATCCCAATTATATTCCATAATAAGATTTATTATGTGGCGCACTTTTGTGGAGGACACCTACTCCAACATTTGCCTAATCATTAGTACAGGCCGGTATTGAGGCGGTGGTATTAGATGTTCGATTAAAGAACTTCTTAATACGTACCCTCACCCCTTACTCCAGATCTCTGTGAACATCCGTGTTCATTGGCATCCACGAGAGTCAATCAAAACATAGAATGCTTAGGGTAATGAGTTCTTAGTATTCATGTCATTACTTTGTGTTTTAACATGGCATAAAGTACTCGAACGGTTTCAAATTCCCACAAAAGGTTGGGTCGACTCTACAAATGCGTATTTCTACGCTTGTCCCTTTTCAACTGCGCCCGACTGTGGTTTGCGCCTGACCGTGGTTTCTCACAGCCACAGGCTGGCACGTGGGCATGAATTCGTGTACCACAGTTTGGCGACTCCACTGGGGATAATACACTTACGTGTACCCAGGGTGAAACTTGAACAAGGTTAGGGAATAGTATGTAGGATACAGTTGTCGATTTTCATTTACTCGACCATGCTAGGTCTTGTTATTCGGCTTTCCTAGGCCTGACCCAACCTTTTCGATCAATCGTCTTGTATGGACGGTCCAAATTATTATCTGGGTGTAAGGATGTATAACAACTGATGTCAACCATACAACGACGTATACACATGTTATAACCAAGGGCTTTCACTACTCGAGAAAATGGACTAGGAACCAGCCCTACTCATGTTTGGCGCGGACCTCTCCACAAACCCTGGATTTAATTGCTTGGTATGGCAACTCACCCTTTAAGTCAAAACCCTTTTAAATGCACTCAACATACCGTTTTATGTATGTTTAAAAGTGTATAACCCTTACATGATCACCATTTTGCAAATGAAACCATGACGAGCTATTCAAAATCAAAATCCTTTTTAAAACTATAAAGCATTTTAAAAGGTGGCCTAAAGAAGAGAAAAATGAGTCGAAACTCTGTCCAAGTGTTTAGTCAAAATTATTTCTCAACTTCGAGTCAACACTCCTACAACCACACTACGGTTGTCTAGGACAGACATTTCCAAACTCGACATTTTCAAAACTCACTCAACACAGTGACACACTCCCACTTCACAAAACGAGTCTTTTCGATTAAGTGTGCTAGATTGGTCGATCGTGTTTTGATTCGTCGTCGGTCTCTTGCTCAGTTTCCAAGATGTTACGAACTGGTCACGCCAGTGAACACAGACCAAATGGTAAGGATCAAATCCTAGCTGCACTCCTCCGTCTTCAAGCCGGCCAAGACCAAGCCTACGCTCGCCTTAATGCCATTGAGGGTCGTATTGTTGCCGTGGAAACTAGGCTTCCTCCTCTAGATATTACTGATAGTGTGCATGATAACTTTCCTCCTTTTGGGGGGTAACCTGAAGCCCATCCTAAACCGGTTCCTACCGGAACTGAAAACGACTCCAATACTTGGAGGAGCAACTAATATACTTTAAGGGGGCTGGCATTTATAGGGAGAACAATCGCAAGTATGAAGCTGTGAACGCACAATTGCCAACCAACTTCAATATGACTTGAATCCCAAAGTTCAAGGGACATGAGAACCCTTTGAATCACATTCAAGTAAATAAGCGTACTCTAGAGGTTCTTACCCAAAATGAGAAAGAAGGCTTCGCCGACTCCCTAAGTAAGCGACGTAAGACTAGCACACAACTTGTTGAACG
The DNA here is from genome assembly GCA_022085475.1 of Heliosperma pusillum. Taxonomy (NCBI): domain Eukaryota; kingdom Viridiplantae; phylum Streptophyta; class Magnoliopsida; order Caryophyllales; family Caryophyllaceae; genus Heliosperma; species Heliosperma pusillum. The sequence continues at coordinate 253,920 of JAIUZE010004947.1, forward strand.
TCCAGATGAAGCTACCCTTGTAGAGAAATTCGTTGACACCCTAAGACCCATTTATGAAAACCATCTGAGGTACCAAAATATAAAGTGTTCCAAAGACTCGACTGTTCTGGGAACAAGAAGAGAAGACGATATCCAAAAATGACACTTCTCCAAAACGGTAGATCGTGGGTATCAAGGCTCAACGATTCATTCTTATGGCTTAGCTAAGAAGACTGATGAAGTCAACCTTGTTGAAACACCTAGGAAAAATAACCTCCAAAGAGAATTCACCAACATTGGTGATACATACTCCAATGCCTTGAAAAGGCTAACAGAACAAGGCAAACTCCGACCCATAGGACCTACACATGACCCAGTAAAGAAGGGTCGGTTCTTGAATGGAGACGCTTACTGCGAATATCATAAAGGCAAAGGACATGACACAGAGAAGTGCTACAAGATGAAACATGCCATTAAATATATGATTGTGCATGGTCGTATACCCATCCCTCCTGGAAGCAAGCCTAACAACACTAAGAATCCTCTTGGAGTTCTAATCATTACAGATGAAGAATTCATCATGGATTATTCACACCTCATCTCCCCAGTCGAAGATGAAATCCATATGTGAAGAAGTGATGTTCAAAAGAGAATCGGAAGACAACGAATTTGAGTCAGAGTCATAGTCAGAGTCGGATTCGGAGTCAGAGTCCGAGTCTAGCAAAGTCCTAGAGAGTCTCGTCCTGTTGTCTCCCATATCTCTTTATTTCTCCTAGCTTAGTATCTAGCAATAACAATAGCCTGGGGAATGTCCCAACAGCTGTTCTCTTACCACCACTGACTAATGAACAAATGGCCTCTTTCTTTCAGATATTTTAAAAATTTAATATGAATAAATCGGATTCTACTTACTCCTTGTGTTTTTCTGAATGTAATTCTGTTTATGATGACAATGAGGATAATCCTGACCCAGACTAGATTGAATTACCTCCTCATATAATCGAAGAAATATTACACGAGGGGGAAGGGGCACCTGTTATAGAAGACATTGAACCCATCAACGTAGGGACCGAACTAGAACCCCGAGAACATAGGATAGGGACGACCCTAAATCCGACTGAGAGGGCCAGTTTTGTAGACCTCTTACAGGAGTTCAAAGACGTTTTCGCGTGGTCTTACAAAGACATGTCAGGGATCGACATGGATAACGCAGAACATCGAATTCCAATCAAGCTAGGTTTCAAACATGTAAAACAGAAGCTTCGTCGAATGAGGACCGAATGGACCCTTAAGATCAAAGAAGAAGTCAATCAACAATTCACATCCGGGTTCATCAAAGTTTCCGAGTATTATGACTTGGTGGCTAACATAGTCCCCATGCCCAAAAAGGATGGGCGAATCCGGGTGTGTATTGATTTTAGAGACTTGAACAAAGCGAGTCCCAAAGATGACCTTATACAAGGAGCATTGTACAAAAGAACACGTCTTGGTGTCATCTTTCGTTGCCTTGATCATTCACAGGAACAAAAAGTAATCAAAGAAGTTCTTAATGGAGAATGCGGTCCTCACATGAGCGACCCCTTAATGATGGCAAAGAAAATCACACTTTGTGGATATTACTGGACGACATATGAGTTTGACTGTATTAAATACGTCAGACACTGCCACAATTGCCAAATCTTCGGGAACGTTAAGCATGTTCCACCTTCATTTCTCTACACCATGACGTCTCCTTGGCCATTCTCTGCTTGAGGAATCGACATCATTGGAAAGATCACTCTATCTGGAACAGGAGGTCACTGTTTTATTTTGCTAGCTATCGACTATTTCACCAAATGTGTCGAAGCAGCATCCTACACTAGTCTTACCGCTGAAAATGTGACAAAGTTCACACAAACCAATATCATCTGTCGATATGGTTGCCCACATGAAATAATCAGTTATAATGGATCACACTTCGAAGCAGAGACTGAGCAATTGTTAGCCAAGTACAAGATCAAGAAGAATGTCGTCACTATCCTCAAGAAAATGATTGAAAATTACTGTGATTGGCCAAGCAAGATACCCTTCGCATTATGGGGCTATCGCACTACAGTTAGGAAGCCCACTGGGGCCACTCCTTTCTATCTGACCTATGGAATGGAAGCTGTACAACCAGTAAAACTGGAAATCCCATCTCTGCGTATTCTCTTAGAAAGTCAAATCCCGGAAGCTGATTGGAAGAGGGATAGATTGATGAACTCGTCCTCGTGGACGAACGTAGACTGCGTGCGTTACACAATGTACCGACCTACTAGGCACGTATCAAACGAGCATTCAACAAACGAGTTAAATCCAAAAACATCAACGAAGGGGATTTAGTGCTCAAATCGGTCAGAGCTCTCTTACCTGTCGATCCACGAGGAAAGTTCAAACGTAACTGGGGTGGACCTTTCTTAGTCAAATCCATATTCTCAAGGGGTGCAGTTAGAATCACAGACCTAGTCGGGAATGAATTTTCTATCCCTACCAATTTAAACCAGTTGAAACGTTACTACCCTTAGCATGCACTAGGAAAGCCCGTCTCATGCAACCCCACGTGCGGCTCGTGTAACACGAAATAAAACCGTCCCCTGGCCAGTTGAATTTAATGTCGCTATGCTCTTGCATTTTGACATTTGGATAATCCTCATGTCATCAACTAAATTGAATTGTACTTCTTTTGGGAGTAAACAAGGCTCATGCTACCCTTTTCTAAGTTCATTACAAGCTCTTGGTTCAAACAATTATTCTTTTAAATTTTTTCGAACTACGTGTTGGAGTCAGTGTCCTCAACAATAGTGCGATCACATAATTAAATCTCAATAATAAGAATACAAAGGGATGATAAATATTATAGTCAACTGTTCAACATTAATCGGTAACGATTGGCTCACTTGAGTTTGACGTTACTGTCGTATGACGGTGGTGATCAGTTGATACCTTGAGGTCACACCTAAAGGACAATCCCCTAATCATACAAGTTATTTAATTGTATAGCGATGTAGATTAATTAATCCCTTAATTTGAACAAGTTTAATGTGATAAATATTTCTTATTGTAATATGATTAAGTAAGATTCTTTTTAGTAATTTATTTGTTATATTACTAAGAATGCATTATGTTTATGAAACATTTGAGATAAACAAAATTGGTTGATTATAATTACAAAATTAACCAAATATGACATGACCCATTTTATTTACATGTAATTATAAAATGTGACTTAAAATGTTAAGTCTAATTATTTGTTATGAAATTGCATTTAAATTGGTTAAATGCACATTTATAAGCAAAATTACATGTTACATGTCACATGTCACATATGTAACAAATGACAAAATGACAAAATATAATGGACACCCATGTTATATTGGTGCACCGATTTTTGTGAGTAGGATAGGTGTTTAGGTACTTATTATTGTTCTAATTAAGATTAGACAATACCATGACAAACCTAAAGCCTATAACCTAGTCTAATGCTTTGTTAAGAACAAAAGTAAAAGCACCCACCCTTCCCCATGAGTAGTGTGGCCGGTTGGAACATGCAAGAGTAAGAGGAAACTTTTCCTTCTTATACACACCACTTGATCTCATAAGTGCATGCTTGATAATATCTCTAAAATCTTCACTTCTCACTCTAAAAGAAAAGCTTAAGAAGCTTCAAACGACTATGGTTCATCAATCACTAATAAGATTTACTAAGAGTAGTAATAGAGTTTATTAGTCATATTGTAAAGGGCTACTACCATTTTATACTAGTGTAGTATATTTAGTAGTGATAAGGGGCTTGTCTTGGTGCAACCTATTGGAGAGTTCTTATACTTAGAACTAGGAGTTCATCCCTCATCCTTAAGCTCAAGAACAAGATTAGAAAGGTGTCCTAATCTTGTGCCCAAATTAGTTCCAATCCAATGTAAGGCACAAATTTTTCTTCTCTTATTTATCTTTTGTTATGCATGCATAAGATCCGATAGTTTAATGAGTAAACTAATTGCAAAATGATATTAGAAATGTCTAATATCGAGTTTCAGAAACTTAAACTACGCGCAGGGTTTGATTTCATTTTTTCTAATGAATACATAGGCAATCCTTCACAGGATTCAACTTGCTTTAATTTTGAAGTGTGAATAGAAGGACATTTGCATTTGCATTTGAAACTCGATCAGAATAATATAAAGAATATCATCAGTTGCTTAAATGACTAAATCTTTTATTCATAGTTCTATAAATAGTTCTAATATCTCACATACATATAAAGAAATGCTGAAATAAAAGTTAGGCTAGGATTCTAAAAATCCCACCATTTATTACAAATAATAATAATAACTACGTAATAAAACTGACTAAGGCTATTCTTCCACCTTCCCCTTGCCTTTGTCACCTTTCTCACACATCCTGTCTCTACCACGAGCCGGGCGCTCCTGCGTTACCTCAAATCTAATCACCAATGGTCTTTCTCGAGGTCTGGCTGATGATCATTATTTATACACATATTTTATGCTTCCCTTAGTTTCAAATAACTCGATTTACTGTCTTTCCTTGCTTATTCTATGCTATTTTAGCTAGAATATCGATTCTGCTGCTTTTGTTATGTTTTAATGCAGATTGGATGCATTTGGAGCTTTTTGAGTTGATATGGAGCATGGCGGAGTTGGATCGTAGAAGGTTAAGGACAGGAATCGAGAACGAAAGAGAAGAAATGAAGAAAGTCGAAGAAACGAGCCTAAATGAGAGCTGCTCGACCGAGCAATGGTCCCTTGCTCGATCGAGTCGGTGTCATGCCTGCTCGATCGAGCAGAAGTCCCTTGCTCGATCGAGCAAGCTAGTTTATGACGGCTTTTTCGTGTTTTCCTAAACTTTAACCTAATTAATTAGATCTTTTGTATTATAAAAAGAAAGCTCGTCTTTCATAATTAGGTATGCTTTTGAATTCTTTTGAATGCTTTTATGCTTTAAATCAGAAATCCTAAATTAGTTTACTTTTCCTTTGGATTTTATTCATCGAAGACAATTGCCTTTAGTTCAACTTGTAATCGGTATTTTTCAATTTTCCTTTGTTATTCAATTTAATTACCTTCTTGTTCTTTAATTATTCTTTGCTATTCCTTTCATTGTTGTTAATCATGTTTACTTTAATTATTAGTGTTGTTGTTTATATCGTTATGAGTAGCTAATTTCTTTTCTAGGGTTGAAAGGGGATCTAGGATTGTTAGAAGGGGTAGACTAATTAATTGAATTGCAATTGCATGGTTATCGTTTGATTATCGTTTTAATTCTAGTTGTTTGATTACTGGTCAGGATTAATTAACTAGTCTCGCGAATTAGGATTAACACCGACCGGGTTAAGACTAAGATAGGCTACGATAATTGAATAGAACTCGTTTAATGATAGCGATCGCATGTTGAATTGTAGATCTAAAGGGCATAATTGAATCGACCGATCTTGTCACCTTAGATAACGTTATTGCATGATAGTTTATTACACCTTTACCCCTGAATAATAATCCTAGTGAACCTGAGACCCTAGACTTTTAATCTTATTGTTTTCAAACTTTTATTATTAGTTATTATTGCTTATTATTAGTTGTTATTATTAGTTGTTGTTGTTATTATTATTATTTATTGTTATTGTTGATTGCTTTTAGTTTAGAACTCAAAATCAAAACCCCGAATTGTTACTTTAGAGACAAACTTAGTTTAACAGATTAGATTACTACTGCCTCCCTGTGGATTCGATACCTTGCTTACCGATGACTATTAGTTAGTTGTGAATTTGGTTTACTTTGATTAAGGTGACGCGACTTTACCCTTATCAAATTTGGCGCCGTTGCCGGGGAGGCAACATATTTCTGTTTGTTTCTACTTAGTTTGTCTTTTTCGTCTCAGGGAACCTTAGTTCCTTGAGATAGTTCTCATCCTTTTCTTTAGTGTTTGATTTTGCCCTGGTGTTCTAGGTCCGATCTCGTACTCTACGATTCGGAACCAGAGAAGACTCTCCGAGCTAGACGAAACTTTTGGAAGGAAATTCAAGAAGCGGAAGACTTGAGTACGCTTGAAACTGTTTACGCCGAATTCATCGCAGAAAAACCATCCTTAGAAGAGGACACACCTATTTTTGCACCTACTACAACCATGCCTACTCTAGCCAGTCATTCGGAGCCTACCGTTGCATCTATTCCCAAGGGATTTCAACTCCCTACTACGGGTAATAGCACTTTTGAGATTCGTCCATCTTATATCTCTTTGGTGGAGCGAATCATGTTTGGAGGGAGCCCTACTGAGGATCCTGCTAAGCATATGGAGAAATTCACCAACTATTGTTGCTCTATTCCTGTAACGGGTGGGGTAGCGCAAGATCAGATTAAGTTGGTGTTGTTTCCCTTTTCACTACAAGACGGGGCAGAAGATTGGTTGGGTGAGTTAGATATGGCTGCTTTTGGCATCAATGATTGGAATTCTTTGGCTCTTGCATTCTACAAAAGATATTTTCCGCCACAGAAAACCAATGCCATTCGAAGTCAAATCACAAGTTTCAAACAAGGTCCCAATGAGAACTTTAATGAGGTCTGGGTTCGCTTCAAAAAGCTTGTCAAGTCTGTTCCACATCATGGTTTTGATACTTGGTTCTTATGCAACCAGTTTTATGATGGGTTATATGATGATCAGAGAACATTGCTCGATTCTGCTGCTAATGGGAGATTCCAAAATAACAATAGTGATGCCAATGCTTGGAAATTAATTGATGAGATGGCTACTCACACTGCTGAGTATGGTAATCCTAGGGGTAATCCAAGGAGAGGAGGTTCGGATAATGCAGTTGCAGCTCAGTTGGAGGCATTAACTGCCAAAATTGCAGAGTTACAAACTTCAAAGTCCTTGGAACATAAGCAAACGGTTCATGCCATGGTTCAACAAGAGCCAACCTGTGAAAGATGTAGTACTATGGGGCATAATGCAGTGGAATATATGAGTACGGTTGAGCAAGTCCTTGCCTTTCACTCCTTTAAGCAAGGTACACTATATTCTAACTTTTACAATGAAAGGACGAAAGAGCATCCAAATTTCTCTTACCGAAGTCAGAATGTTCTCAATCCTACCCCACCGCCACCTCAGCAACAAGGTTCTTCTTATGTGATTCCCCAGAATCACAATTCTCAAGGTAATTACAATTGTTCCAATCAAGGAGGCCAAAACTTACAACAACCTCCACCTCCACCACCTCCAAGTAATGATATGGCGGAATTAAAAGCCATGCTGCAGCAAAGTCATATGATCCAACAAAAGCAAGATGCTCAAATCTCGCAACTGATAGCTCATAATAAGATGGTTGACACTCAAATTGCTCAATTGGCAATTCAACATCCACAAAAACAACCAAGTAATCTTCCTCCTGAAGGACACCCTCCACATGAGCAAGGCAATGCTATCACCTTGAGGAGTGGAACCCATTACAAAGGCCCTGAAATGATAGGGGATGAAACCAATGAAAGCTTGGAAGTTGCTGATCAAAGTTCGAAAAACAGCGAAAAAGAGGCTGTAAACAAGGTTGCTCGATCGAGCAGAAACCCCTTGCTCGATCGAGCAACCCATAAAATTTGCCAAAATTCTTCTTGGGAAGTTTCTGAAAGTTACTGTACAGAAAAACTCGATCGAGCAACCCCTCTGCTCGATCGAGCAACCCCTGATCAGGATGAAAAGTCTTCTAATTCATCTCCCAAAGCCAAAGAAGCCGAGCCAATTACCATTAAACTTCCTTTTCCTCACCCCTAACATAAATCCAAGTTCGATAAACAATTTGGGAGGTTTATGGATTTAGTGAAGAATTTGCAAGTGAGTGTACCTTTTACCGAGTTGATCACTCAAGTGTCGGCTTATGCAAAGTTCATGAAAGATATATTGACAAAGAAGCGGTCCTTTAAATAAGTGGAGACGGTTGCATTTACTGAGGAATGCAGTGATGTGTTGCAATCCAGATCACCACCTAAGCTAAAAGATCCAGAGAGTTTTTCTATTCCTTGTAATATAGGTTGCTTAGCTATAGATAAAGCCCTTTGTGATTTAGGGGCTAGTGTTAGTGTTATGCCATTTTCTATATGCAAAAATTTAAATATGGGTCAACTTACTGTTACAAACATGACCTTACAAATGGCCGACCGTTCTATTAAACACCCTTTGGGGATTTTAGAAGACCTACCGGTTAGAGTAGGGAAGTTTTTCATACCAGTTGACTTTGTTGTCGTAGATATGGCTGAGGACACCCAAATTCCTATCATCTTGGGACGACCATTCCTCCATACTGCGGGGGCGGTTATAGATGTTAAGAATGGGGGATGATACTATTACTGCAATGAAACTATTCAGAAAGACAAGCTAAACAATGACAAATTGAACTAAGGTTAGACACTTTGAAATTGCTCTGTTTTGTTTGGACTGGAGGCTGAAAGAAAGAGATAGAACCTTAACCAAAGCACAAAGCCAATGGTTGAGGGTTGAACCTTGATCCCAGCACACAGCTAAGGGTCTAAGCTCACTTCCAAGCACAAAGCAAAGGAAGTTGTCTCAAGCACACATCCAAGAGATATTAACAGAAATAAGGTTTCAGTTTTATGTTTTACTTCAAATCTACCTTTCATTCATTAGGAATAAGCCTTATATAGGCAATGAGATTACATCTTACTCGTTCAATACATCCTAGGGCCACAATTGGCTTGCAAAAGAAACAGAAATAACAGCTACATTGTTCAGAACTAAAGCAATAAAGTAGAAAAGCAGTTCTAATGAGACATTCTGCCTTAATTGGGTTGTTTAGGTTGAAACTGGTGGAGGAGTGGACTTTCAAGCTTGATTCTTGAGCTCAACTGAAGTGGGATGAATGCCAAAGGTCCTGCTAAAAGGCCCTGTAGCTTGTTTGATCAAAATGGGAAAGTTTGATAGTGACATTTTAACTACTGCAAAAGGACTGAATTCTGGACAGTTTGGGTTTGTCCCTAAGCTAACTTTTTGTGTATGCATTTCCTGAGGAAGAAATCCTGGACAAAGTTATAGAGGACCCTCCCTAGGACTTAGGTTGATGGTTGGTTAGGCTTTTTTGAATGTGTGAGACCCCCATGGACCCTGTTTAGAAAGACTGTGACTGACTGTTTGTGGCTGAGGGTTGCTATTGTTGTGTTGGGTTTGTTTTGCTTTTGGCTGTGTGATGTTGTGGCTTAGTCTTGGAAAGTGGATGGCTAGGCTTTGTTCTGGCTGGTGTGGTATTGTCTTTGCTGGCCTTAAGTGGTGGTCACTTGGACTGAATAAGACATTGTCATAACTAGTCATGGTGTTGTTTGAATGGTTGTTGTTGCCTTAAATGATGTTGTTGTCTTGATGTTGAGTCTTGTCTTGAGCTTGTGTCTTGCCTTGATCATGTACTCCCGTTGCAACCTCCCTTTATTGAAAAGGATTTGCCCTCAAATCTTCATCACCTTCATCATCTGATTCACCATGGTAGGGGCTCAGGTCTCCAACATTGTAAGTACCATGGACACCATAGCTTCCCTGTAGATCCACTTTGTAAGCATTTGTGCCTATCTTTTCCAATATCTCAAATGGCCCATCAGCTCTTGGCATGAGCTTGTTTCTCCTCTTGTCTGGAAATCTCTCTTTTCTTAAATGCAACCATACAAGATCCCCTGCCTTGAATTCCCTTGCTTTCTTAGGCCCCTTGGACCTAGCTTTGTACAACTCATTGGACCTTTCAATCTGCTTCTTTACTTGCTCATGAATCTGTATCATTTGCTCAACTCTTTTCTTTGCATCATAGCTTGCCTTGTTTCCTTTGACTGGTGCTAGGTCTGTAGGCATGAGAGGATTAGTTCCATAAACTGTTTCAAAAGGACTTTTACCTGTGCTGCTGGAGGGAGCTCTGTTGAAGGCAAACTCAGCTTGTGCTAGCCTGAGGTCCCAATCTTTTAATGACTTAGAAACAATGCTCCTTAAGATCTTTCCTAGTGTCCTGTTAGTGACTTCTGTCTGCCCATCAGTTTGGGGATGGTGAGAAGTACTAAACAATAGCCTGGTCTTCAATAGCTTCCACAAAGTTCTCCAGAAGTGACTCATGAACTTTGTGTCTCTATCTGAGACAATGCTCCTAGGTACCCCATGTAACTTGACAACCTCCCTAAAGTATAGTTCAGATACCCCCAAAGCATCCTCAGTCTTATTACAAGCAATGAAATGTGCCATTTTGCTGAACCTATCTACTACCATCATGATTGAATCCTTTCCTCTTTAAGTTCTTGGTAATGCTACAATGAAGTCCATGCTAAGGTCTTCCCATGGCTTGTTTGGTACTGGAAGTGGTGTGTAAGGGCCAGCTTGAAAGTGTGCTTTGGCTAGTTGATAAGACCTGCATCTCTTGAGGGCATCTTGCACATCACTGAGCATCTTAGGCCAATAGAACTGATCTTGCAATATGTCATAGGTCTTCTGCACCCCAAAGTGACCAGCAAGGCCATTGGAGTGAACTTCTTTGACCAGTAGTCCCCCTATAAGGTCCCTTAGGCACACATAGTCAATTTCCATAGAACAAGTAGCCTTCCTGAGTTGTGTACTTGCTCTCTTTCTTGACTTGCCCTTCCTGATACACCTCCCATTCATGCTTGAAGTCTGGGTCTTCCTGATAGAGCTCTTTCATGAATTCAAACCCCAACACCCTTTGTTCAATGAAGGTTAACATCACAGATCTTCTAGACAAGGCATCAACTACAACATTGTTCTTACCCTCTATGTACTTGCTGGAGAATGAGAAGGATTGCAAGAATTCTACCCATTTGGCATGCCTGGGGTTGAGTTTATGTTGTCCATTGATGTATTTGAGAGCCTCATGATCAGAGTGAAGCACAAATGGCTTAGGCTTCAAGTAGTGTCCCCAATGGTTTAGTGCTCTCACAATGGCATAGAACTCCTTGTCATATGTGGAGTAATTAAGCTTGGCCCCATTTAACTTCTCACTTAAGTATGCAACAGGTTTCTTCTCTTGAGTAAGCACAGCTCCTATGCCAAGGCCACTGGCATCACACTCTACCTCAAAGAGTTTGTTAAAATCTGGTAGAACCAATATTGGAGATTTACACAATAGCTCCTTGATCATGTTGAAGGACCTTTAAGCCTTTTCATTCCACTTGAATTCTCCCTTCTTCATGCACTCAGTAATAAGGGCCATGATTGAACTAAGCCCTTGTATGAACCTTCTATAGAAAGTGGCTAACCCATGAAAACTTCTAACATCAGTGACAGTTTGAGGAAGGGGCCATTCTTTGATTGCTTGCACTTTCTCAGGATCAACTGCCACTCCTTCCTTAGAGATGATGAACCCAAGGAAGTAAACCTCAGGCTGCATGAAGGTGCACTTTTCTAGTTTGCCATACAACTTGTTCTCCCTTAGGACCTCAAACAACAACTTCAGGTGCTGCAAATGTTCTCCCCTAGTTGAACTGTAAATAAGAATGTCATCAAAGTAAACCACCACACACTTGCCTAAGTAGGGTCTTAGGACCTCTGTCATCAACCTCATGAAGGTACTAGGGGCATTAGACAACCCAAAAGGCATCACCAACCATTCATAGAGCCCATGTTTAGTCTTGAAAGCTGTCTTCCATTCATCTCCTGCTCTTATCCTCACTTGGTGGTAGCCCTGCCTTAGATCAACCTTAGTGAATAGTTGAGCCCCACTTAACTCATACAAAATATCATTAAGTCTAGGTATGGGGAACCTATACTTGATGGTAATGTTGTTGATGGCCCTACTGTCAATGCACATACGCCAAGTCCCATCCTTCTTTGGCACAAGCAAGGCTGGTACAACACAAGGGCTGAGGGATTCCCTGACATAGCCCTTGTTGAGCAGCTCACCTACTTAAAGTTGGAGCTCTTGTGTAGCCTTAGGATCACTCCTGTAAGCTGGCTTGTTGGGTAGGATAGCTCCAGGCACTAGGTCAATGTGGTGTTCTATTCCCCTAAGTGGTGGCAATCCACTAGGGAGCTCAGTAGGAAACACATCACCATAACTTTCTAGGATAGACTTGACCTCTTCAGGGATATCAATCATGCTCATCCCAGTCTCCTTGGCAAGTAATATGTACACAGGTTGTAACTCACTTAGCTCTTGTACTAGTTCTGATTCACTTATCAACATGACTTCCTTGGACGCCTCACTCATGGGGTTTGGGTTGACCTTTAAAGCAGGTGGTAAAGGTGCCAGGGTGATTTTCTTCTTCCCATACATAAAAGTGTAGGTGTTGTCCCTCCCATGGTGAATGGCATCCTTATCAAACTCCCATGGCCTCCCAAGCAAGAGGTGACATGCATCCATAGGCAGAACATCACAAAGACTTTCATCCACATACCCTTTACCAATTAAGAAAGGTACAACACATTGTTTATCCACCTTGATCTCAGCTCCTTTGTTTAACCATCTGAGTTTGTAGGGTAGGGGGTGGTCCTTGGTGGGTAGAGCTAGTTTGTCTATCAGTGTTTTGGAGGCCACATTAGTGCAGCTTCCACCATCAATAATGAGGTTACACACTCTGCCCTTGATAGTACATCTGGTCCTAAAGATCTGGTGTCTTTGATCCTCTTCCAAAGGTTGGGGTTGAGTATGCATTACCCTTCATGTTACCAAACTTAACCCTGCATCAGGCTCTATCAACTCCTCACTAGCCTCTACCTCAGGCTCTTCCATCTCATCATCACAGACCAACACTTCATCATCTCCCCAATGAATTACTTCTAGGGTGCTCAAAGCCCTTTTAGATGGACATTCTCTAGAAAAATGTCCATACCCTTGACATTGAAAACACTTTTTGAGAGGGGTAGTCTTCCTTTGGCCTGCCTCAATAGCCTTGCTTTTATCAGGGTTGAAAGGGGTCTTAATAGGAACCACATGTTCTCCTATCTTGACTCCTACAAAGGGTTTGAAGGTGGGGGTTCTAGCAGGTGTCTTAGAAGCACTGACTTTTCCCTTTCCCAATTTTTCTACCCTCAAAGACAAGTTGACAGCTTCCTCAAAGGAGTATATATTTTGTAGCCTGACTTTACTAGCTATCCTTTCATTCAACCCTTCTAAGAACCTTGCTATCTTTTGTTCAGATTTCTCAACAACCTCACATTGCAATGTGAGTTGTTCTAGCAGGTGTCTTTGTTCTTGTTTAAGGTGAGTGAGCTTAATGAACATGACCTGAGTGTAGTCCCTAGAGACAAACTTAGCTCTCATTTTCTTTTTCAGTTTGAGCCATGACTTTACAGGTTCTTTCCCTTCTCTAACCCTCAATGTTTTCATGTTTTCATACCACAGTGAGGCATAGCCTTTTAGTTTCATGATAGCAACCTTAAAAGCCTTTCTATCAGTGTATCCTTTAAACTCAAAGACTCTTTCTACAGACCATAGCCAATCTAGGAAATCATCAGGGTTCATGCTACCTAGAAAGTCAGGGATCTCTACCTTTATGTCTTTGTCCTGGTGTCTGAGAAGACTTTGATCTGAGCCATCTGAGTCTGACATTTCAAACTGATCTACAGGTTGTCTCCTCCTTCCTCCACCTTGTGGGAAAGGTGCTCCTCTTCCTCGACCTCTGCCTCCCCTTGTATCATTGTTCTGTTGGCCCTGAAGGAGTTCATTGACAGATCTAGAGACCTCCATTACAGTTCTGACAAGACCTTGAACTGTGTTTTCAAGACCAGTGATTCTCTCTTCACTCATGGTTGGATTTTGTATTTTTAATGTAGTTAGGTAAATGAACTCTTAAACTAAAGCTCTGATACCAATTTGCAATGAAACTATTCAAAAAGACAAGCTAAACAATGACAAATTGAACTAAGGTTAGACACTTTGAAATTGCTCTGTTTTGTTTGGACTGGAGGCTGAAAGAAAGAGATAGAACCTTAACCAAAGCACAAAGCCAATGGTTGAGGGTTGAACCTTGATCCCAGCACACAGCTAAGGGTCTAA